>JAJDFF020000295.1:0-41244 GCA_021527025.2 Geoglossum cookeanum | reverse complement strand
ATTTTGTCTACATTGTGACTATACTATCTACTGCGATCGCGCAACTACACGACCTCCTCCCCAGTAACCTTACAACAAGTGGTTTCGATTCAGACAGAATTGGGTTCGAGTCTGGAGTGTACTCGCCGTATAGTGCAGTTGGAAACTCCTCGTTGCTCACGCGAGACACCCTCTGACCAAGTTCCCCATCCGTTTCGGCTGTACCTTTCTGGAGTGGAATCTCGAATTGAGCGCCAACTTCAGCATCTATTGCCGTGAGAGATGGCTGGGGATTTTCGGCTTGATCGATCTCCGCAAGGGACATGTTGCCCGTCAATACGATGAAAAAACCCAGCTGTGTAGAAGAAAGCCAAGGGAGGCAGAAGAGTGGTATCTCCGGAGGGGGGAACGCAAGAGGTGGAATGACACTACCCCCCACGGCTGCTCTCCTGCCGTTACCGCCACTGGTGGATATTCCCGATAAGCCTCCTTGCTCTTGGGTAAGCAGGCTGTCGGTTTCTTACTGTTATCATTTTGCTTCCGATATCTCATGAAGGCTACAGGCTAGAGCTGCTCTCAGCCGCCATTCGTCTCCACCCCTCTCATCTTAAATGATTTGGCAAGTGGACTTATGGCCAGTCTAGAGGGAGTAAAGTTCACGATGGATAGTACGATGATTGTCAATCTGTGGCCACCGACCTCCTACGGCCGACATCCATCACTTTATAGAGACCTCCCGGAGAGCGAGATTGAGCGTCTTGAGAAGGCTATCTTTCTCCGCATGGTTTTCGACTTCGAGGGCTCACTTCGCATTTTCGCAGCCCTAGATGAGCGCCAGGGAAATCACCCCGCCGTTGCCCTAGAGCACGGAATAACCCTCTGCGATTATAAGAAATTTGACAGGGCTTTCAGGGCCTTCCAGAAGGCGCTTGACTACGCTAAACAAAAGGTTCCTCTCGCCCTTAAGGCCGATGAATATCTGTTGCTTCGTATGTGGCAAGGCTTGGCCGAAATGCATCTGAGTACAACGCTCGCAAGTGCGTGGGTCAGTATGAAGGATGCCCGGGAGAGGCTAAGGATGTTGTCTCTTGACGCCTACACAGACGTCCAAGTATCTCCCCTGCCCTCTCCGCTACCACAGACCCATAGGATATATCTCACAGTTCGCAGGTTGGTTGTGTCGTTCTCTACTACGGGATGGCGAGGACGTTCAGTACCCTGTCCTCTGGTTTCCCTAACGCTACATTCGGGGACGTTCCCGTCGGCCCAAATAGGTCACTGAACTGGCAAGGAATAACACACCTGAGGAAATCGCTGCAGCGACAGGGTAGACTGACGGAGGCGTTCTCCCTGCTTCGAATGGAGACTAACCTGATACAGTCTAATCGGGCCAAACTGAGGCCGTGGCAGGATTTCGTTGCAGCCAGCAGAGAATCCGCTCCTATACAACCCCTTTGGCTACTGGAAGGCACAGCGAGACTCTCACTAGCCGATCTGTGGATTGAGCTGGGGGGTCTAACAGAAGCGGAGCAGGAGATCGACCAAGCCGATGCTCTATTTCAATCCGGCTTGACAGAAATACCAGCAGAGCACAATAGCAACATCCACGTCAACGTAGAATATGCTAGGATGAAACTCAATTACAACGATACCTCTATGCTAGTTATTTGGGAGGATTTTTCACGGAGAGCGATTGAAACAGAGCATCACTACCCCGTGGGCATAGAGTCACTGGACCTGGCCGCGGACCTGGCTTATACCCTCCTCAGACAAAAGGAGGGGAGCGCAGATTCT
Organism: Geoglossum cookeanum; assembly: GCA_021527025.2. Classification (NCBI taxonomy): domain Eukaryota; kingdom Fungi; phylum Ascomycota; class Geoglossomycetes; order Geoglossales; family Geoglossaceae; genus Geoglossum; species Geoglossum cookeanum. The sequence goes on along the minus strand of JAJDFF020000295.1, from coordinate 39,471 downwards.
GTTAGCACATTCCACAGGCTCCAAACCCGTCTCGATACGTTAGACATCAAAAGTGGAGATGCGTTCGCGCGAGTGCAACACCAGCATAGGGTTGCCCGAGACGCATGTGCTTCCGGTACTGGGCTCGGGTTGACCACGAGATGGTACCAGGACTTTGCCAAAAATCATTCTGAGTGCCAACTGTGGAGCTTGATTCAGCACTTCATGCTTGCCGAGATCAGATATTACCGGATTATTGGCGACGGGCAGTCATGGCTGGCCAGCATTCTACGATTTACAAAATTCCTAGATGGCCACGCGAAATTCTGGGAAGAGCAAAGTCCATCATCCTCTAATGTGCTGAATCGGAAAGCTATGGTGGCTCCGGGGATCTTCTGGATGACTCTCGATACCGGTACTGACTTGCCTTGTGACGAAACCGATTTACAGTTTCCGCCTGGGATGCAAGATGATCTTGACATGATGACAGATTGGACTGGGGAGATGCTCAATACTGAGTGCAATAGACTGCGAGGCCGCCCCGCACGCACGCTGTTCAGTTGGATGCGACAAGGTATTCGCGGAGGACACCTTACATCGGCTAACCTTGAACATGTACTTGATTGTCACCCATCCGATGGCACATATAGAGTGCTACTAGACGCCCAGTCCGATCCTATTATCGAAGATGCGGATATTGACCAGGTAATGGACAAGATCTTCTTCCGAGAGGGACATCCTGTGTCGGTGACGCAATGGGAGACCACCTTCAGCATTTTGCGTCGCTGGCTACTCCGTGCCCCCCATACAGAAAGACAACGGAACTATGCTATCGGTCTTCTCCAGCGATTCAGGACAGCCTCTTTGATTGAGCGCTTGCCAGTCGAAAACGACATCGCAGCTGTGGGGGGAACACTTCAAACGGAAATTGAAAGGTTCCATGAGTTATATGCGGCACTCCCAGGAGATGCCCAGAGTGATTTAGCTGAGACCCATCATGAATTGCTCGGGATCTCCTCGATTTTAGGGTCCTTTCAAGATGAGCCGGACCAACTGCATCAAGCGCTTGAAGTCCAAATGCAGTTGCTGGAATACTCTCGACAGAACCGGCAGCTCTCCACGCAGGCCCGAACTCATGCGGTGATGGCGATGATGTGCTGGTCCAAGAGCCTCGGTGAGGCTGTGAATGTAGATGGGTTATGGGATATAGCTACCCAGGCATTTGAGCATTTGGACGCTGCCGAAGAACTCTACGACGAACTCAGACGTGATATTCTCCGGCGGGGAGGCCTGGATGCAGTGAAAGAGGCCCTGTTGTTTTCCAACCAGTTCCATTTCGGACAAGCCCTCGTCGGGCATTCCATGGTGGGAATGGTCTATGGCTTGGCCATTCAGATCTCGGAGCTGACTCGCATCGTCGGGCCCCGCTCTTGGGGCAAAATGTGGGAATGGATTCAGCGAGCTAAAGGCCGTACAATGTCCGAATTCATGGGTGTGGGCCCAGTCATCCCTGCCCGACTAGAAGATCCCAGCGGTCTTTCTAAAACAGCGCAGGAGCTGCTTCAGGAAGAGGAGCGTCTGGTGGGCAGACTGGCCGGAGCATCTCTTCCGGATCGATCACCGGTGCGACAGGCCCTGAACACCGTCCGAGAAAAACAGGCGAAGTTGCCCGAGCTACAAAATATTGCAGACTACCCCGGGCGCAACCCAATTCTCCTCGAGGATCTCGCATTTATTTCACAATTAACTGGAGAAAATGTCCTGTTCGTCGACTGGTACTTCGATGGTCGCAGATTCAGCATGGTGACTGCGTCCCAAGGAACCCCAAAACCACACGAACTCGACAACTCTTTGCCTCGTAATCTCAGCGAGGTGTTCCGGGATCTCTTTAGCCCGGGCTTCCACGCAAAAACGCTCCTTGACAATCCGGAAGCACATTCAACATTGCTCAAACTCAACGCATTCGTTGCGCCGATAGCCCAAGAAAGCAGGCCGGGGGATTTGGTTGTGCTTTGCCCGTCATCTAGGCTACATCTTATTCCCTTGCATGCACTAGAGGTTGATGGAGAGCCACTCATCCGCCGTAATCCAGTAGTCTACTGTCACAACCTTTCGAGCCTAAGGAGCAATTTCCTCGCAAGGCAGAACCATGACGCAGACTTTTCAAGGCCTGGAAAAATTGCACTCTTTGGAGATCCGAATGGAGATGGGTCTGGCCGGAAAGCCGTGATTTCACTGGGGGAAAGGCTGCATACTCCCGTACAACTCACTGAGCAATCAACCCGTGGCGCTGTATCGACCGCCCTGGCCGATTTGCGCATGATCCACTACCATGGTCACACAAAATTCGCTGAGGATGCCACGAAGCATGCTCTCCTTCTCCATGACGCTCCACTAACGGCACAAGACATTTTCGAGCTTAATAAATCACGAGCGCCCTATCATGCAACGCTTCTGAGCTGCGAAAGCGGCCGAGCACAATGTCTCGGTCTCGATGACCTCATCGGTATCGTCCCGGCACTTCTACGCCATGGAGCGGCATCTGTCGTGTCAACATTGTGGAACATCCAGAACGACGATGCAGCAACCTTCTCGCGGGTCTTCTATGAAGAATTTGGCAAGAGACCTGGCCTTTGTAAGAAAGTTATTCATTACGCAAAAGCAGCCCAAAGGGCCACCTTGGCTATTTTAGACGACAAAGAGAGGTCGAACCTCTACCATTGGGCACCATTTGTCTTCCATGGCTGCTGGCTTTCCCGAGTACCTCCCGAAGTCCATACTGTGAAAATTTTTGCCCGGGAAGAGCTCCACCTGGCTGCCGAAAAAGGTGATGTATCTCAAATTCAGCGCCTCCTCCGACTAAGAACTTCCCAGGATGCAAAAGACATCGCTCTCCTCGAGGCCACGCGTAATGGCCACCTAGCCATCGTTAATATGCTTATCGGTGCTGGTGCAAACGCGAACTTCCGTAGCGCCCTTGGGGAGGATGCACTCCACATTGCTGCAGCCAATAACCAAGTTGATGTCATTCGCGTCCTACTTAGTAATGGTGCCAACATCCTCACACGTGGGACCCGCGGTGATACAGCCATACACACAGCTGCCAGAAGCGGGAACACCGCGGCGGTGCAAGAGTTGTCAGTCCACATGAACGGAGCTGCCGCCAGTGTGTTGAATGATGAGGGGGAAACCGCGCAAGCAATAACCAGGAAGAAAGACGATATTTCAACAACGATTGCCCTCTCATCGGGTGAAATTATTGATGGTTGTTTATACGGCTCATTTGAAGAGGCTAGGGAGAGGTCTGAGGAAGTAAATAAATGGATTCTAGAAGATATACAGGTGAGGTTGGGACCGCAGTCATAGGAATGTGTGTTAGATTGGCTCGCCGGGAGCGACCACCAAAAAGGTGATTCAGCACCAAGTACAAAACAGTCCATCAACATACTGGAAGCGAGCGGCTAACTAGATTCAAACAGCCAAGTCAGTACACGGAGGTGCAGGCCAGAGCCAAGCGGAAAGATATGGATGTTGAGGCAGCAACAAGTAAACTTAATCTACATATCTAATAGAAAACGATATCTCATTCTTGCCTGCTAAGGGAGCATTTGCAAAGAACAGTGGGGTGGGACTGGATGTAAGAAGAAGATGGATAGAGATACCCTGGTTAGTACAAGAGACCTCTACATGCTGAGGCCTAGCTTCTAGGGGGTTAGGCTAGTAGGATCCATAGACAGCATTGTCGAATTCTTCCAGAGGCCTCTACTACACCATTTTTTTTTAATAATCTCTCAACTAGTTAGCATATTAACCACTGAGATTACGGATACCCCGGCACAACGTCGTTTGCTAGTGAGAGTCAAGCCACAATATGAAATTGACGAGGCTATGGTGAAGAACGCCTGTGTTCAATCTGCCATTGCATTCTACTCATCGACCGCAGTCAGTCTCCTAACAGTCTCTTGACGCCGTCCTATTCTCCTCACCGACAAAAGGCATATAATAACCACAAAAGGAGCCCAACGGTCTCATGTCCAAGAACCCCAAGACAGCTTCGACACGAAGCCGCCATCCCGACCTCTCTCTATTCTATCCTTATTTTCCCCGAGCCTTCACCCCCCGCCCCTCCCTTCCCACGCAGCGCGCGGGCTACAAAACACACCATTGTTTGTTGTTTATTTTGCAGTTTGTTTCCTCCCTGGCCTGTTTGTTAATATTGAACGCGTTATGGTTGATCGATGCAAAATCGGGGAAGCAGGACTCCCCAAAATAAAATAAAAAGAAAAGAAAAAGCGACGATAATAACCCCCATTTTATACATATACATATATAAGGATATAAGAATATGAGTGCGCGGCTCCATCCTGATCCCAGGCTCTCTTACTATACGAGTATACACATAAAAGAGGAATTTAGGGGAGGGGAACAGGAATGAACTTGATTTTCTAACCTCTTTTTTTTTTCCCCAGATCTCAATCGCATTGAGCCGGTTTAGTGTGTGATAAAAAAAAAAAGTTATATACAAGAATACAAGAGCATTTTCCTGTGAAAATAAATGTCTTAGAGCTGGCTGCGAAAAATAGCAAAAGAAGCTTGGAATGCAATCGTGAAGGCAGAGGTAATTAAACTGTGGTTGTTTATGGGATGCAGGAAAGATGTACGAAGTAGAGTGGAGAGTTATTTGGTAGAGCGGCATTTAAAAAAAAAAGCCTCGGCATACGGTACTACATGTAACAAAACTAACAAAACTCTGCAGCCATTCTACCACTCTCCAGATGCTGTGGCAGCTAGCGCGTGCGGCTTTTATCGTCCGGATAACCCCAAGGCTGTGGGTTCGAGTCGCACCCGTTGCCGTTGGGTTTTTTTTTTAACGTTAGGGTTCTTTTTTTCTGTTTGCTCGTGTTGTTGGCCGTAATGGCACAACAGGGACTAATACTTCCGCCACCTCAATCAAATCCTGCTTCACTTATTATCTCGAGAAGCGGTAGAAGCTACAAGGGGGGTGGGAGTTGTTTTCACGCTCTCATTTTTATTGGGATTCCTGTCCGCCGCCACGACGGTTGCATGGACGGAGCACCTTTCTTCGAACCTGCCCGTCAAATGGCGGTTCTGGCGACGTTCTTTTCAAGCAAACACCCGCGGTGTTATGCCTGTCAAGTGATACTTTCCTGCAAATCCTCACGGAATGATGAATGATGGTGCCAAAGAGCATGTTCCTCCATTGTCGTCCTGCTTCTAATTGGTATTCACTCTAACCCGCCCCAGCTACAAAATGCTAATAGCTACCCAGTCCCGTGCGAGCCTCTTCACTTGCCAGCAGATCTTTTTTCCTACCGAACAATATTGTTTGCTCCTGTCACCTCCCGCACCCACCTCGCCTTCTGTCTTCCTTGCTACCGTTGGAGCTCCTCTTCGTCATCCACCCAACCCGCCAGTACTAGACACGCTTGGAACATGTTCTCCAGAGCTCCAGCACCGCGTAGTCCGCCTATGATAATGTCCAAACAACGACCTACCTTCTTCATCTCTCGTGGTAACGGCATTTTTACTCCACTTATTCCTGCTGATGAACTCCCTGCAAACGTGGCGGTTGTGGGTGTTCCCAAGGTTATGAGTTTTGCCCAGACAACCGGCATGACCAGTGTTGGGGAGGTTCCTCCATCTGGCCTGCATTATCAGGTTAAACTAGAGGAAGGTTTCGATCAACACTCTGGAGCCAGGCATCACTTCGTATCACCGTCATCCCATGTCCTGTCGCCATCGTCCTATGCTCCGGATACGGTTCCAGCCGTGATCCCGGTTGATGACGGAGTATCTTCAGCTGCACAAGGCTCTTCTGCTACTAGCATCCTAGCTATACCTATTCGTGCGACAAGAAATCTTTCTGCGTCCGTGACCGAGAACCTCTCCCATGAAAACCCAGGCACAGCTCGACTAGATAATCAGCAATCAGACAGGTCCATTCAGCGCGGCACTGCAAGTGGAGGCAATGGCCTATCCATCGGTGGTATTGGACTTGGTGGAGATGGTCTCAGACTCACATCCCAGGCAATTGACATGGACCCGCCTGGGAGACCACTACTTGGCGCGCAGGTGGTAAGTTAGTTCCAGCCCTTAATAGCTTATAGCTGACATCCCTTCTAGGATGCGATCACATCGGCTCAAGCCATCACACGTACAATCCACACAACTCCCAGCAACAGCACATCTCATCGACGGGGCAATAAGGGACCGACCAACGGCCCAATAAGAGATGGCCCAAAAACTTATTGTTCATACTGGCTACGCCGTGGTGAGTGCGATTACACTCAGCAAGGCTGCAAGTACCTGCACGAAATGCCGCATGACCGCGATACACTCACCAAGATCGGTTTACGCGATTTTCCAAGGTGGTGGAAAGAGCGGAATGCTCTCGATACATTGGGATGGAGGCAGCGGAGTACCCCAGGGTCGGGCGAAGGGGCGCCACCGACTGCGCCCCCCGGATCATCGACTGCACCATGGGCAGACTTGGATACCACTACTCGACAAAGCCAGTCTGAAAAGAGGACAAATGCCGTTTCCTTCCCTGGAGAAGCGGTGATAGCCATGCCGCCAGCCCGTCTCCGACGACCACTTATCCTCCGGCGGGTACTGCGCGCCCCCAGTGCAGAACGCCGGCCATCAGTTTCCCCATCGGTAGGGAGTGACAGTTCAACCGATCTTCCCTCAGCAAACCCCCGCTTTATCCCAGCCGCTACAGCCCCTAGTTTTCACGCGCGGAAGATCCTACGGCTAATGGACCCGGAACAGTCCTTTAACGGAGGTGCTTCAGTCCAGAGGGATACGGCTGCTCCCCGGGAAACAGATAACGGTACGGGGGATGCGATAGACTTAAAACTCATTCATTTGGAGGAATCGGAGCTGGAATAGCTTGGGAAGGTGAAGGGGAGGACGATGGAACTAGGATTAATTATTGGTACGTACAACAAACAGCCCAACGGCTATGAACTTGGCGGGAAACTGAGGTTGGAAATTTTGGGGAGATGGTGTAGAAATTGGTCTGTATTCTATAGCACCCTCTAAATTCAGACTACACAGCAGCCGGCTCCCAATTTCCATTAGAGCCCAGCCCAATTGTTTTTGAAGTTTTTCTCCCCTTTGTAATCTCACACAACAACAACAACAACAACAACATCCCCAATGTGCATACATAAACAAAGAAATCAAATTCCACAACGAAAACCCAGCAGACAAACCCAATAAATAACATGACGAAATAATAATAATAACGAACCATATTCTTTTTTTCTTTTTTTTTAATTTGATTTTTTTCTTTTTTTGCTTTTGTGATTATTACAATATACATATGGGTCAGCAGGTGATAATTAATAATGGAGAAACTTCCATTCTTACGGCGCGAACTTGAATTGTATGTTAATTTACTATAGCACACATAACACACATGGCATAGCATAGCATAGGATAGCACAGCACAGCACAACACATCACAGCACGACGCAGCACAGCACGGCATTAGCATAGCATAGCATAGTATAGTAGTAGTAGTAGTGACGTATAGTAAAAATAAAAAATAAAAATAAAAAAAACAGAAATTGCACACAACCAAAAAAAAAGGGGGAATGAGAGAGAGAGAGCCACTTGTTTTTTTTGTATGTGTTTTTTTGTTTATGTGTGTGTGTGTGTGTGTGTGTGTGTGTGTGTGTACGTGTGTGTGTGTGTGCAGTACACGGCCAATTGTCAATGTCAAGACCGAAAGAAAAAAAACCAAAAAAAACCAACCAACCAAAAAAAAAAAAAAAAAACCAGAGATAGAGAGAGAGAGAGAGAGTGTGTGTGTGTATGTATATGTAGGGAGAGAAATTTATCGGCGGGTTCTTTCTTTTCTTTTCTTTTACTTTGCATATATTGATTACCCTTTTGTTTTTTTTTTGTTTTTTTTTTGGTTCATTTTCATATTTTTAGAAAAAATAAATAAATAAATTCAAAACTATGACAAAAAAAAAAGAAAAGAAAAAAAATCGAATTGACAGAGTGAGGGGAGAGAGGGGAGAGAGGGGGGTAATTATTGAACTTTCGAGTAAGAAAAAAAGAAAAAAAAAAAAGTAAATGAGGTTGACAAAGTAAAAAGCGTGGGGGAGACAAGAAGATCTTCAAAAAAAGGGCCAACCCCGCTCTCCTCCCCCCAATACTTCTCAATGGGAACTAGGACAAAGAGGGCGCGATACAAGAACCCTCCCCTTTTTGAAAAAAAAATAAATAAATTCCCTCATAGACCCGCTTACTTTACTTTGAAGAAACCCAACGCATTTGTCATTTTGGATTAAGCTCCTCAAATATTCTCTCTCTCTCAGGTTGAGCTGCGTGAGCCATTTTCTAACGAAAATCCAAAGTAGGATTGAATGCAAAGAGAAAAAAGAGGGCAAGAGCATTTGCAATTTAACCTGGGAACAAAGAAGAAACCCAGAATAAGGAGAGAAAATAATGTAGAATTTGAAAGCCTAACACCAAGGCACCAGGTTCCCGTGCGATCCATCCACCCAACTAAGTTCGATCCCTGCCATTCCGTTGGAAAATTTCGATGACAAAATGCCCTGAATAGCAATTTAGTTTTCTGTACTTTCTTGGCCCGCCCACATTTCTCTACTTCTTTAAGCCGTTCTGTGCCTCGGCTAAGAAGTCTTCATCACTAGCATCAAGTACATCGTACTCGTCATCGGTCAGGAAGCTCACGTCATCATCATCATCGTCTTCATCGTCGTCCAGGCTAGCCACCTCACTTAGCATTTCGTCTTGCTCTTCCTTCCTCAGCTGTTCAAGGGGGGAGAAAGCAACACCGGCATCCGTGACCGCAGGAGCGGACTCGTGTTGACTTGAAACTGGAGACTCCTTGTCCAACTTTGGGAAGATCATAACGTCAGACCCGGAGGACTTTTCTTCCTTTTCGGAATCCTTGACATTCCCGACCTCAGTAGGGACTTCCTGGCAGACATCGATATCACACCAGAGCTTGTGGCCAAATTTGATTCCGCTCGGGCCAGTTAGACGCCAGTATGAAATGCATTTGCCCTTGCGACTGGGGGTCCTCATTTTGACAGTGAATTCAACCCTCTCGCCAGCCCGAACGGGGCGAGTGAGGATATTACTCTCTGAAGCGGTATTAAGGTCAATGACGCTGGACACGTGCTGGGGGTCCAATGCGAGCATGCTGTCGCCACCGACAAACTTCAGGCTGCATCCAGAAGGCCAACTGGTGGGACCAGGGTTGAGAAGTGTCCAGGTTTGATCAAAGACGTGATTGGGGGGTAGTTTAGTCCCATCGGCTACGGTATCCGAGACAAACAAAGCTTTTAGTTCGAGAAACGTCTCGTAGCTTGGCGGGGGCGGGGGAGGCGGAACAGAAACCGTTGTAGTTCTTGGCTGTTCTTTGGCGACTGCATCTTCACTGGGCTTCAGGTCTGCCACAGTCTGTACCTGGGTAGCGGCATTAGATGAGACAGCTGCGGGCGTTGTCTCAGTGGAGGTCGATCTAGTCTTTTGCGCATCACCCATGAAAAGCATCTCTCCTCCACCCTCCTTTTCGCTCATCGTTGTCACGGTGACATTCTTGACGGGGGTCTTGAGCTTGATCAACGGGTGCGTCCTATTATGGCTGTTGATAGGGCAAGCCTCGCAATTGGCGCAAAAGTCTGTATCGTGACACACGGCACACTTGTACCTATCCCCGACAATGTACGTCCGTCCATTTTTGTTCTTGCAGAGGGGCCCATCGCAGTAGATACCAAAGTGTTTTCCGCTGCAAGTTATTGGGGTTTTGATTGGTTCGTAAATAGGTACGAAGCGGTGAGTCGGGTGTATGAAGCGGGCATTTACGATGCACTCGGAGCAGTAATCCCAGTCAGGGCAGTTGAGACACTTGTGGCGAACTCCATAGATTGGCTGGAAGGATGTAGTTAGCTAAATGTTACCCTTGTATTGCAGCAATAAGGAAAATACCTTGTCGCAGCCATCACAGATGGCATAGTGTTGAAGATTCCTCCCAGGATTAAGGAGTGCCTTTGACAGGCCATCTAACTTCACATCATCAGTAGCGGGCTTGAAGTCGTGCCTGGGGTGGTGTCCGTGCTTCATCAAAACATGGCAGGGAAGACAGAGATCGTAGTCGTCGCAGACATTGCAGGTGACAAAATTGCTGTCTGGGAAAACTGTTGTAGGGGATTCGTCAGAATTTTGCTATTGGATAAGGAAGTATTGGACCAACCTTCAATGCATGAATTACACGTCCTCGTCCTCTCCTCATCGACGTCTTTTTCTTGGATATTACTGCTGTCCTCAGCCTTCATGTTCCTCGGTTTGGCCTTCTCGGCGGCACAACTGATGACTTTAGTGGTGCTATTAGTAACTTTACCGTTGCTAACGATTCTCTTGATCAACCAATGATCCTCATTTCCGCAGTGGATTCCCTTGTCCACACATTTCTGGCAGAGGTCGAAGTCGCCCTTGTCGCACTCACCACAATGGAAGTGATGTACATCTGAAATAAGGGCGTCGCAGTTGTTGCAGTATATGGCATAAGGGTGTGAATACCTGCTCGAGTCGGTAAACCCGCACATGTAAGGCCCGTCGTATATCTTGGACAAGGTGAGAGGTTGGGGTGGTGTTATTTCAGTGGGAAGAGCTCCGGTCTTAGTTCGAATAGCCATCTCTCGAGCTTCGGAAACTTTCTGCAGCTGAGCAAATAGGCTTTGGCGACTCGAGAACGACGGCTGACAATTCAAGTGAGAGGCGTCATCCCCATTAGAGGGAACGGGAACAGATAAGGGTTGCTTCTTGGCTTCCTCGTCGGCCAGGGAACGGACAGCCTCCTGAAGCTGGTCCTCAATGCTCTGCTCTTTGGCGGCATTCCCGGAAGCCTCCTGCACCAGACGCATTAGTTCCTCTCCTCGAAGCCGGTTTAGGGTATCGCGCTGAGCACTAACATAGGGCGGAAGAGTGGAGATGCTTGGAGCATGCAAGCTCACCCGGCTAGCATAAAGCGCTGGTTGGTTGTACTGCTTGAGTACCTCTGCGGGTCCCGTGTTTTCATTACTCGCATCGCTGATAAGAGTAGCCCTGATACGAAGCTTAAGCTTCGCCTTGGCTGCGCGATAAAGCTGTTTATAGACCGACGGATTATTCTCGTCAAGGACAATGTAGGCCGCCGCACTATCGGAGTAGCGTTCGAATAAAACCGCTTGGGTGGGAGGAATAGCAAGAAGAATACGGAGCTTCAATCACAGTAAGGTTAGCCAATAAAATCCATCGGGTGGAGTAGGTCTTTGTTCTACGGCAAAACGTGTGGCACGGAGATTGGCGTCGTGCTGAGCCTCCTACGGCAGCGTGACGCCTTGCCGAGCACTCGCGGCTGGGTGTCGGTGAGTAAAGAGATACGTACCCTCTGTGGAAAGATGTTGGCGCCCAAATCTCGAAGTGCCAGCTTAAATCTCCTATTGCTGCCACCGGTCGCGACCTTGACGGTGATGAGCGTCTCCGGGTTCGTTGCGTTGGTTGCCATGATGGATGCTCAGGGAGTTGTCTCTTGGGGGGGGGGGGTGTTGGTGGTTGCGTCAGCGAAGAGCGACCGCCTGACTTAGGGAAGCTTGCAGAGCTCAGGTACGACGAGTCTCCGAGGAAGATGCCCGAGTGGTGAAGCTGTGCTGAGCTCTGGGCGATGCAAACGAAGACTTGCGATGATGAGAGGTGGAAACTGGGTTATGTAGGCTGGTGGAGAGGAGGAGGGAGTGAGTGGGGAGGACAAGGACGGAGGATGAGGGCGTGGGCGAGTTGTTGAGCACAGGCGAGCGGCGTATGTAAGCAAGTGGGGAAGAGTCGCCTCAGCGTCGCCGCTCTCCGTCTGCCTGGAGCTGCTCGGCCAATCAGCGCCGCCCGCCGCCAGACTAGCACGCATCTGTCCGGCGACACGCACGCCGCCGGCGTTGTAGTTACGTACCGGGTGCGCAGCAGACTGAACACGGCGCTCTGTGTTGTGCCAGCCGCCGCCAGAACGCGGTGGAACGCGGCGATGTTGCTGAGAAATGGGAAAGCCGGGCCCTTTGAGAAATGCAATCCCGGGCTTTTTTTCTGCGCAGGTTTTCAGCCCGTGCGGCTCTTTGCAGCTCGTTTCCGTAGCACACGACGGAGGAGGAAGAGTGAGGAGTAACAGCTGTACGTAACACGTCGTGACTGTGTCTCCGTACTGTACCGTCTTATATATCTATACTATACTATACTATACTATACTATACTATACTCTCTATACCTACTAGGATACTAGCATACCAGTATACTGTACTTGCGTGCACATGTAGTTAGTGTACTCTACTCTACCCCCGTCTGTCTACCCTCGCGACCTGTCGTCTGCCAGCACTCAGCACTGCCAGCACTGCCAGCACTGCCAGACGCGATCGGTACAATATTGTACATGTCCTCACTGTTCTACAGAGTGCCTGATAGAGGAGGAGAGGCTCAAGCGGGCGAGCTGGGCCGCCAAGCCCGCAGCTCTGAAACGGAATTCGCATTCTGCTCGGCGGGATTACTCAAAGTGCCCGAAGGCAGCCAGTGCCCCGTCGTCATGTGGTGTGGAGTCGCCGGAAACGACACTACAAACGCGAGCAGCAGGAACCAGCGACGAATGCCGCACTAGCTACATAACCACATCTTTTTTTCTTAATTTTATTCTCTCTTTGATGCCTTCTAATCCTCACCCGGTCAACATCAGCCCCCGAACAAGCAAGACGGTGAATCGATCCCCAAACAAAACCGGCTGTCTACTTTATCCCCTCAAACCGCTGCAAACGCTATCGTTTGAAACCCTGTGCTGCCCGATACAGCACCGTAAGGGGGCGGGAGGGGCAGCTAGCAGATTTTTGGTTGCGTGTATGAATCAGAGAGTGGACAGTGGCGAGGTCGGTTTCTCACTCGCCGAAAGAAAATACATTTTGCCGATGCCTAAAGCACACAACAGGCTACAGCAAAAGCTTGAGTAAAAAGCCGATTAAAAGAATTTCGATACTAATGCCTTAAGAAACTACAGTTTTTTGGTTTTTTTTTCGGTTTGCCCATGGCCTGGCTAGAGCGGTGAGCAGACGGGAAAAAAAAAAAAAAAGAAATGAGCAAAAAAACGTGTGGGTGAAGAGAAGAATATTCACCTTGGCATTGCCAGTGCAAAATAATAAGGTGTCATAAAATAACATGTATGGGACGACGCTGAATGAAGAAATACACAGAACCTCCAAAAATAAAAAAATAAAAAAGCAATCGATAGAACAAGAGAGCAGAACCAACCCCCCCTCCCTTTTTTTTTTGAATGAAAAAGAAATCCCAACTAACAGCCACAGGCAGCACCACTCTAGGATATCATTGTTGACCATAGTATGCTCCCCCCTGTCCCGGCTGCGGATAGTAATAAACATCAGGACTTGGGGTCATCATCCCACCCATACCCACAACACCTCCAGGCTGTGGAGGGAGAGCGTAGCCAGCTGGAGGATATGCTCCTGCAGTGCCTGGGTAAAACTGAGCCGAGTCATGGTAGTAATAGACCATGCCATTACTCTCTTGTGCAACCGTATTCCCTTGGCCAGTTGGCTGTGTTGCTGGTGGGCCACTCACAGTTGGAACAGGCACAAGGTAAGCACTCTGTTGGGGGCTCGGGACAAAGACAGGAGCCGCAACAGCCGCCGATGCGATAGCGGCGCTGTAGGGCGGAGGCCGAGGATCCGGAATCTGGTAGTAGTAGCCAGCTTGGGGAAGTAAGGCTTGTTGTGGATAGAACTGCTGGTGTTGGTAGGGCACCGGTTGGAAGGGACGTGCGTGTATAGCACTCTCTGGAATACGAGAGAGCGGAGTTCCAGTAGAGGTATGGCCAGGATATGATGGGTGGCGAGAGTGGGGGTTATAAACAGCGGGATCCTGGGGATAGGCGTGGCCGTTCGGCTGCGATGGCACCTGCTGGTGGAAGGGCTGCTGTTTCGGGTGTGGAATTGGGAACGAGTGGCCAGCTGGCGATTCAATGTCTGCGACAGACACCGCCTTTTGAGGACGAGGTTGATGCATAGGGATTTGGGCGGGCCGGTTTTCGCGATAAGTAGGCTTCTGGGGAGGTGGGTAGGGTTGGCTATAGTGGGGCTTAGGCGCTGGTCCAGCTGGGATGGCCACAATGCCCTGCTGATCTACATTCGCTGCATCTTGCAAGGGCGGCTGAGGTCGACCGGAAATCGAAGGTGGCAGTTTGACTACCGGCTTTCCAGAATCAACAGGCAGGCCGTAATGTCGAGATGTAGTGGATCCAGTGGGCGACATGACGTTATCGCGATGTAACTCATGGGCAAGCGATGATCGCCTGCTCATGGCCACACTAGGGGAGTAATTACTTCCGCCGTACGCACTCGTCCTCCGGCTACCATATCCGCTATAAACCCCAAAGCTAGGCTTGCCTCTGCCTCGCCCGAAGCCTTGCTGATTCGGTCGCTGAGCTCTTGGGATGAAAATAAATGACCTGTCTGGAGCTGGATAGATGTATCGAATAGGTTGATCCGGCAAAGATATGCGCACTGGCTTGTCCCTACGCAATGGCGGCCGGTGGTGTGGTAGGCGGGTGTACTGCTTCACAGGGACACCAGAGAATATGATGGGATCGGGCATCCCGGCCATCAAGACTCGGATTTGGACGTTGCCGATGTGAGTCGTCTTTGACAGCGACCTATTTGGAGGTTGAGATTTGGGTGCGAAGGGGATATTTCTAGGATTGCTTGGCGCAGGATTCTCAAGAGCCAGAGGCGGTAGTGGTCGCGGATCTACTTGAGCCACAGCCTCATGCATGTCGTGGGCCCACGGTGCCTGCGTCGCCTCAGAAGAGGGCTCTATTTGACTATTAAAGCTTAGATTAGAAAGAATAAAGCAACTAGATGTGTTAATGGTTAACACAGAATCGGCATTCTTACTTGGCTGGAGAGTACGGACCCCCGATAGCGCCTCCTTTACCACGCCCTCTCCCCCGCCCAAAAGGTCGAAACCCATTCGCTGCTGGCCCAGCATGCCGATGATCATGCATGAAAAAGGCCCCACGGTTCGGCACAAAGGCTGGGTCCGCATCACGGCGCTTCTTGTACTCTTCATGCTCTCGCCGCCGCTTTTCGAAAGGTGTTTCGTTCTTCAACGCCTCTGGCTGGCCTTGCACACTCTGCGAGGAAGTACCCATGTCTTCCGTCATGTCCTCGAAATCTATCTCTTCTGCCGCTAGCTGATCCCCAGAAATCCGCAACCCGTTCATCATCGCCTCCGTATCTCCCCCCACACACGTAAGAGGATCATGCAACACAGGCAGCACCTTTGATCCAGTCCCATTGACTGCCTTAACACGCCCATTCGTTGTTGCAGCCTCTATGCCATTAACATCCTCACCAACGACCTCACTTGTATCACTTCCATCCATATCATCATCGTCCTCTTCGCTATGGACAGACGTCTCGGTCATAGAATCATCCTCCAGCTCCACCGTCCCAGGGCCTCCTTCCTCTTCACCATCATCCTCAACACGCCTCCTGCTGGCCAGAAGGTTCTTGCGAGGCCCCATAGTGGCAGACGAGAGAGATATAGTACTAGCGAGGAGGTAGTCGAATACGGTTGGGAGAAGAGAGCGCTTCTGCACAGGGCGGCCAAGTGCAAGGGGGCGAATCCAAGTTTTCCACGGGGCCGATGGTTTCGGACGGATGGAAGCGGAATACGACTTTCAAAAGGCGCAGAGACCAAGAAAGTAGCGTCAGGATTGCGAGTGAAGGATTCCTGAGGGGGTGTTGAGGGGGCGTCAAGTCGAGAGGTTGTGGTTTTTGTTGAATCTCGGGCTGCAAAAAAGAACGCGGTCATGTCATCAATTCCGTCGCTTACCTAAACCACAAACGGGAAAGCGTGAAAGGGCTCCAGCCTCCTCTGCGGAACCGAAAGACACTGCCCGAGATTGGTCCCAGATGCTCCTGAGATCTCGTCGAACCAGCACGATGGGGTCTCTCAGTGCCGGCAGCGAAGATGCCTAGGGCCTGCTCTGTATGGGCTAATCGCAGTGGCCCGATGGTGCAGTTCCGCCTGGAATGAGTGCGGACGGTGCTGGTGGATCGAAGCCGGGTGACGTGGCGGCCTGGCCTGCTATCCTCACCGGTTGCGCGATGCTTGATGGAGATGCGGGCACCAGATGAGCAGCGAGCAGCAAGCAGCGATACGGCCACAATGCGGTGCAGTTGGGCTCGAAGCAGAACCGCTTTGCAGCTGTCTACGGTACAGAGTACGGGGGCGGGGGGAGGGGGGGGATATGGTCAAAGCGGGCTGGTCTGGGACAGAGGTGAGCACCGCAAGAGCGAGATGGAGAGAGGCGACTCAGAGGATGATTGATCGAAACAATGCCGAAACGGGTGAGGTTGATTGTAGTGAAGCCAAAGCCGGCGAGCCCTGGCACAAAGCAACTGAACGGTGAATGCCCAAAAGCTCAAGAATTCAGAACGCACTGAGCCCCAACCAGAACACCCCCTGGCATGCACTAATCAGAGTAGATTAATGTTTGGCAGGCTCCAGCTCAACTCACTAGATCGCAGTGCTGACAATATGATTGGAACAGAAGAACAGACTGACTAGCCCAATCAGAAACTCCAAAGATGCACGAAACCAGCACCAGCAGAAGAGAACACAGACAACACAAGTCAAGGCCGAGGTTATAAGCTCTAGCAGCATGAGAAAATGCAACAACTTCCAAAAACGCCTCTCCCAGACCTTGCACGAGCGCAATGGCTCTTTGAGCTGCTGCCCACACAGAGGACAGTGCGCGAGCGACAACCTTAGTTAGTCAAAGAACCCTCCCCACCCCCTCCCCAGCACGACTCTAGAGAAAGTATGTGTATAGTGAGACCCAACCCACTCACTCTATAGACCGATTCAAAACCGCACAGTGTTAATTTTAAAGAAAAAAACAAAAAAAACAAAGAAGTAGGACCCAAAAAAAAACATATTGTAATGATAGCAAAAAAAAAAAAAAAAAAAAACAAATAGAAAAATAAAAATAAAAATAATAAAAAAAAAACTTCGAAATCTCTTGCCAGCAGCAGCAGCAGCATTTTCACCCCCCCTCCTTCCCCATAACTGTATGATATGATTATGTGCAGGATCAAAGAGTTGTTATTCTTGGCAGTGTGTTTTTGTCCTTCGTCACGCGAGAAAGCAAGCAAGCAAGCAAGCAAGCAAGCAAAGCACGGGGTCCAGTTTATATATCATATATATCATATATATACATATATTACGTTGTTTTTATTATTATTATTATTATTATTACTATTATTTCTCTCTTTTATTTATTATTATTATTATCATTATTTCTCTCTTTTATTCAATTTTTTATTAATTTTTTTTTTTTGGGTTTATATTTTGTTTATATTTATTTTATTTTATTATCTGGAGGGGGGGGGAGGGGGGAGGGGGCGCTCCATGGTTCGTTGAGGGGGGGGCGGCGGCGGTATTTCGTATCTACTGAGGGATGATGATGATGATGATGATGGTGATGCAACAGCGGATAGGAATAGATAAGGGGGGAGGGGGGGGAGGGGCGGGTTTAAATCGTAACGATATTTTTTTTTTTTTTTTTCTTTCGTTATTGTATGTCTGTTATTTGCGTACAACAACGTCTACTTCTTGGTAACGCGAATCTATTTCACCAGTGTAGAGAGAGAGAGGGCGCACAAAGAAACTGCCGTTTTCCCCCGCCCCTTGGATAGGCAAAGACGTTGTTTAATCATCAAACGTAATCTTCTTCCCTTTGCTCTCGACAATCCCGCCGGTCATCCTCTGGGCATTCGCCAATGCCGCACCAGGCTTGATGGTCCTTGCGTCGATTTTCCGCGGCTCTCTTGTAGATCTCCTTACTCGCCCACTGGTGTCCTTCCTGGGCTCCGGTATATCAACGACGGTGGCGGGTACTCTGTCGATTTCTGTTGATTCAGGGACTACGGCGACACCACGTCCTATAGTGATCACCTTGGCCGTCCCGTCTTTGCCGTACCGCTTCTTGTACCTTACAACCTTGTCCTCCGCGAACTCCATGCGCAATGCACGGCCCCTGATTCTGTTGACCCACCACTTTCTCATTCTAGCGCCCTTCTTCTCACCCTCCTTTCCTCCATCCGAGTCTTCCTTTGCCGCGCCGCCCTCTTCCTCTTCATCCTCCTGGATGGGTACCTTGATCCACCCCCTCACTGCCGCCTCTGCCGCCTCTAAGTTCTCAAATTCCACCCACGCAAAGCCCTTGCACTTTCCCGAGTCCTCAAACGTAGCTACAAACACGCCCTTGACCTCCCCACAACGGTTGAAATGCTCCCTAAGATCCTCCTCCGTAGTGTCGAATGCCAAGTTTCCAACAAAGATCTTCTTGCTTGGTGATTTGCCGCTCCTCGCGGTCCCGAATCCGGGGGCTGAGGTACTATCATTTACTTTCTCTGGCCGGCCCTCAAAAGATTTGGCATTCTTGATTAGGACACGACGGCCGGAAATTAGTGTCTCGCTCAATTCCAAGGCTTCTTTTAGTACAGACTCCGTGGAAAAGTCGACGTATGCGAAACCTTTATTTTGTGGCTTAAGCTTCCGCCCCATAGAGGCAGCACCCGGACCGTTGGGTGACGGAAGGTGCACTCTTGTGATCTGATCTTCTGTAGTCGAAGAGTTCTCGATCAAAAACTTGCGTAGATCTGCTTTCGTGAACGTAAAGGGGAGATTGCCGATCCAGATGCCATGGTCTGATCTCTCCAGTCTCTTCTCCCCCTCAGAATCCGCATCTGAAGTGTGGGCACCGTCCTTGGCAGACTTGGAAGCTGCTGAGGCAACGGGTTTGCCCTTCTTGGCCCGGCGTAGGGCCTTTTTAGACGGTGGTTCCGGGGCTGTTATATCGACTTCGATTTCCTCTATTGGCTTGTTCTCCCTCTTGCGTTTCTTGGTCAGTGATGCCGCCTGATTGCTTGTGGGAGGCTGTGTGGTCGAGGCGGGGCCGTTGGAAAGAGGCTCAGAGGAGCCCTGTGCGGTTTTCTCATCTCTCTTTTCTTTCCGCGGTTTGCCACTCGTGGTAGTGGGTGCCATCACTGATACGTGAATATCCACGGGGTGTCCTTCGACCGTGTGAATCCACCCAGTAGATTATCCTCTGTATATCGTCTTCGTGTTGACGGGCAGAAAAGAAAAGGTTCCTCTCTGCATGCACGCCAAACCAATTACGGGAGGAACTTATTTAATTCGCGACCTCTCAGAACGCCGTGTCGCGAAACGTATTACCTGTCAAACCTCAACCCCATCATCATCTGCTCGAACATGGCATTCGACACTCTGGCGGCAGTGCCTGGAGGGGGCCTATCTATGGAGCCTCCAGAGCCTATGGAGATAAAAACTACGTACAAATCGTACAGGTTCGATCGAGCCCCGGCCTCGGCCAACGCAAGTGAGTGCTAACTCGATCGGCTTACAGGAAGAAATTTCGCAAGATGAAGCTCAAGTTCGACCACGTTATGAGGGACAGTGAGTCCCTGTTCAAAGAAGAGCGAAGGGCAAATGATACTGTGCGGAGGTTGGCTCAGGAAAATGAGTATTTCCACCGTCCTCATACTGCAGAGCCCGGTTCGAATGCTAAAATTGGGCTACAGCCAACTCCTCGAGCTTCTCTTGGACATCAACGACTCTGACCACATCCCTTCCGAACACCGATTTGATCTTGGCTCGCCGGTGTCGTCTCCCCTTCCTTCGCACGCTGTTCCCAGTCTTGATTACGATGATGGGAGCGACTCGGCCGGGTCTTACGACTCGGAAGTTGCGCGCAACGCACTGGATGAAGCCCGGGAAGAGCTTGCAAACGGAGAAATCTCACAAGCGTCTTACGACCAGCAGCGCGCCCAATGGGAGGCCAGAGCCACAAAGAGACACCACAGAGGCCGGGTGGAGCCCAAGCCATTTCACGCTATCCTTTCAACGCCTCACACCTCATTACCTATTAACCAGGAGGATTTACCGGAAGATCTCCACTCCCCTGACCCGATGAACGCCATGTTACACCCGCCCTTCCTCATCACCCCAACGCTGGAGGAGGACTATCTCTACACACTAGACGCGTCCCTTAGCACGTCACCGCCAATAGTCCCTCGCCATCTTAGCGCACAAGCTGCCGCTGCCGCTAACCAGGTCAATAGTAAAGCTGCAGATCGTGACCTCCAAACCCGCAACCCTGTTTCCGTGTATAACTGGTTGCGACGGCACCAACCGCAAGTCTTCCTACAGGACAATGAACACGTCGGCGGTGACGGCACAAGCAGTACGAAATCCGGACCCACAGGACGTTCTGCGCACCCGAGAGGCGCAAAGGAGACGCCGAAGAGGGTTGGCGTGAAAATGGAGATAAACGAGGATGATGAATGGAGCGTTATGGAGCAGCCCGGGGTCCCAACCGTAAGGAGGGCCAGCGGAGTGATGAAGAGAAAGAGGGGCGATGATGACCCGGGCTATAGGCCGAAAGGGGGATCAAGTCGGTTATCGATGAAACGGAAGAGGGAAGATGGAGGTCCAGTGCAGGGAAAAAAGGTTAGGAAAATACACGCGGTATCAAATGGGACTTAGGCAATCCTCTCCCCCCCCCCAAAGGACGGCGTTTAACTGGGGTTTGGTCGGTTGGGTTTATACGGATTGAGACGGGTTGCTTTTTTTTTTTTTTCTGTCCTACACTAGCTTTACAACTCCAATGTATCACCAAGTGGATTTTTTTATCACTTTTGTTTTTTTTTTGTTTTTTTTTCCCTCTTGTTTTTGCCACGGCAGGTATATTTATATGTATGTACCACCACTACCACCACAAAAAAAACACACCTTTTTTTATTTTATTTTATTTTATTCCCCCAAAGCTACTAAAACTACCAACTACTTACCAATAACTACCAACATAGTTTGCCACCACGCAACGCGCCCCGCCCGACTCACCCCCCCCCCCCACCAACTCCCCCCCCCCCCCTCCCTCCCCCCCGCCCCTACCCCCCCCCCCCCCACCCCCCCCCCCACCCCACCCCCGCTTTTCCTACCTACCCACCCTTCCCTTCCCTTCCCTTCCCTTCCCCGGAAAGAAGCAAACCCCTCAACATCCACTCTCCCACATCCAAGCACAACAAACAAACAAACAAAACCCAGCAAAAAGTAAGCAAGCAACGTATCCACCCCCCCACCCCCCGGCGCAGCGCGGCTCAAAGAACCGGGTCGAAGACTGGAATAGCGTACTACAGCCGAGTCGCGCTGCTGCAGGAATATATATATATATATATATATATATGGTCGGGGGGGGCAATGGACGCCCGTTTTTGTAGTGCGGTTGTTGTTCTTGTAACGCGACTCGACTGTAGTTGGCAGTAGTACTTTGTAATAATCTAATTCTAATCGACACAGTTCCGACCGGGGGGGGGGAGGGGGGTAGGTTTTTATTTTATTTTATTGTTTTTTATTGTTTTTTTTTTTTGTTCGTTTGTTTGTTTAATGGGGAGTGGTGGGTGTGAGTTAAGGAGAAGAAGCAGCGGCGGAAAAAAAAAAAAAAAATAGAAAAAAATGCTTTTTTTCCGATTCTATTCTATATTCCCGGGTCATTGGTTTTGTTTTTTCGTATTCAATTAGAGAGGAAAAAAAAGAAAACGGGGGGGGGGAAGGAATATCGATAGAGGGAGAAAGTAAATGAAAATAGGACAACGACTAGAAACAAACAGCCCGACACCTTGTTACATAAAGGTGGTTTATGTGTATATATATATATTGTACATACGTGCGGAGAAGGAGGGGGAGCGAGACGGACGATTGCAAACAAAGAGAGGAGACCGGGTATTGTCGTGCGGATAACACTTGATGATTCTCCACTGTCCGCTCTGGCTTCAAGGTATGGATGTAGCGCTGGGGGTGGAGTCAGACCGCTGCCCAGGTCGAGAGGCATATTAATCGAGTTGCATTGCATCTCCACTCGCGCCGACGGAGGTTGTAGCTGCTTCCCCATTGTCCATTGCCTGTATCGGCGCACTGGAAGACTCTCCCTGCTCGGAAACGGCGCTGAACGCCACAGATGCCCTACTGCCATTTGCTTGACCACCAGCGACGGCGAGTCCGCTGGCGACAGTAAACTCAGGCCCACCAGCTCCCTCTCCACCCTTGGTCGTCTCTGCCTGTCTCTTTGCGGACATCGCATTATTCTTCTCCTTCTTCTTGCGAACAAGCGTGCCTTTTCTCCCTCTCAAATATGCAGTGGCGAGATCAACCAACTCCCTTTCCTCGGTGCTCTCTTTGAGCGCAGCCAACATCAGGCGAACCTGGGTCTCAGATTGGAGGGCGGGGCATTCTGTTGAACCAGCAAAGTGCGCGATTCCACAGAGAGGGCAATGCTCAATACCACAGAGCTTGAGGGGGCATAGGCCTGGTTGATGGTAGGTATCACACATGACGCATATTTCCTGGCCGGGATGCAAAGGACCTGCGTCCAAGTCAAGATCAGGCGCAGGGCGGCGTACGAAAGGGGCAACTGGGTGAGATCAGTTCAGTTCGGTGGTGAATGATTGTGGATTGTTTGGATCCCTACACTCGACACCCCAACCTAGACTTTTCATAAATGCTTTCTCTC
This sequence comes from Geoglossum cookeanum, assembly GCA_021527025.2. NCBI lineage: Eukaryota > Fungi > Ascomycota > Geoglossomycetes > Geoglossales > Geoglossaceae > Geoglossum > Geoglossum cookeanum. The sequence goes on along the minus strand of JAJDFF020000295.1, from coordinate 16,805 downwards.
CTGGTACCATAGCGTCTTCACCAGCCTGGTCATCGGAAGGGTCGTCTTCTTCACTCTCAGCCTGGGCCTTGAAGTCTGTGTCGCCACTGGAATCACTAAGGGCCTTAACGGGCAAGGAGGGTCCACCACCGTCAATATCCATGGGATCGCTGACTCCGATATGCCTAGAGTAGTCGACCACCTAAAACGAATCAGGTCTCAAGCGAACCTTCCAATTTCCCAGGCAGTAACTCACCTGGCGCTTCCGCTTGCCCCTCCCGAGAACTTCCGACTTGGCTGCGGCGTCCGCCGCGGCATCCCTCTCGCGCTGCTGTAGGATCTTATCCCACACGGTTGGATCCTGCTGATTAGTATCAGAGTCTTGTAACCCATCTTCTAGGCGACCGTTCTCGTTAGCCCAGACCCTAGCAAAACTGAACTGTGTTTCTGCAGACTTGTCTTCGCCCGTCTTGGTATCTTCGGCTTGGCTACGGTCTAGCAAGAGATCGACGGATGTCGAGTCATAGCGGATGTCACCCTCCGTAGAATCCCCAAAGATAGCAGAGGCTCCGAACTTGAGGATTGACTCAACATCTACTTCTTCTGCCTCATCATCAGCCATACTATTGATGATTGCGTGATCCAATGACATCTTCTTCTTCCCAATTTGCACAATCTTTTCTTCAGCGGTATTGCGAGTCATGAGATGGAAAACTAGGACTTTCTTCTTTTGCCCGATGCGATGCGCGCGTGAGAGAGCCTGGATATCTTGGTGGGGGTTGAAATCCGGATCCAGGATGATGACGGTGTCGGCCGTGGCGAGGTTGATGCCAACACCTCCGGCACGGGTCGAGAGAAGGAATGCAAAAATTGTAGAGTTAGGTGCATTGAAAGCGTCGATCCGTTTCTGCTTCTCCAGCGAGCCAATATTGCCATCGAGACGCTCGAAACTCAAACCGAGACCGTCGAGGAAGTCCTCAACAACAGTTAACATATCCAGAAATTGACTGAATATCAAGACCCTATGGCCTCGTTCCTGCAGCTTCGGCAACATAATCTCGAGCAGCTGGAGTTTCGAACCAGCCGCCACAAGGTTGCGGTGGGAGATAATTGGGTTCATCGTCCTCTCCTCTATAGCTAAGCTATAAATGAAAGGATGGCAGAGGCACTTCCTTAGCTGCATGAGGATGTTATTGAGGTTGCTCCTCTCTAGCTTGGTCAAGGACTGCTTCTCCCTTCCGAAGATCGACTTGATAAGCTCTGGGTTCTTTGCAAGAATTGATTGATATAGCTTCTTTTGGACGATACTCATGGTGACAGGCACAATTATCTCCGCCATCGGTGGAAGGAACGTCAGGACTTGAGCTTTAGTTCGACGGAGAAAGAAGGGTCTGATCAAATCGTGAAGTTTTGGAACGTTCTCCTTCGTTAGTTCTGCGTACTCGAGTTCTAGGTTAGATGCATTGATGCTGTTGTCAAGAAATTGGAGCAGATTGAAGAGTTCTCGCGTGTTGTTCTGGAGAGGGGTGCCCGTCAACAGAATCTTGAAGGGGATTTCCAAAGACTTTAGAGCTTCGTAGATTAGGTTCTTATCGTTCTTTAAGCGTTGACCCTCATCCACTATGAGACCCGCCCAGTTAATACTCTTGAAGAATCGCTTACAAGAATCATCTGAAGGTGTTTCATAAGACGTGACGACGATGTGGCATCTAAGGTCTTTATCTTTCCCGGGAAGAAGCTCATATTTGATCGCACAGTCGCGGGCGTGTGCCGATCCGAAAAAAGTTACGACCCGTAGAGATGGACACCATTTCTTGATCTCGCGTCTCCAGTTTGGACAAGTTGAGTTGGGCACAACCACAAGAAATGGCCAGACCTGGTGGTCTTCAACAAGCGCGGCAAAGAGGGATATAATCTGGATCGTCTTGCCTATGATTCTTCGTTAATATGACAATGGGTAGAAGATTCCAAAATCAATCGTACTTACCAAGTCCCATTTCGTCTGCCAATATAGCACTGTGGCATTTATACCACTTGTAGTAGAGCCAGTTTAGCCCTTCCATCTGGTATGCCATCATCTCTCCTCCTGTAAGTATGCTTGGCTGCGATTTCTTTATCAACTCTTTCTCAAAAGACATTGATCTGGCCTTCTCAATGCGTTTCTCCATGGGTCGGGCCTTTGGTAAGTGGATATAAGATGACATAACCCAGTCCTCGTACGCTGCGACAAAATCTTCCCAACGTTCACCGTCACTCGGGTGAGGGGGTTCTTCCCAGACGGCCTCTTCATAGCCAAGGCCCTTGTATTTGACGAAGGCTTTCTCCACTTCCTTAATACGTGCTTTATCTATCTGCTCGGCGCGGACATTGACGTAGCTCGTATACTGAATGTCAAGTACGACATCGACTCTCAAGTATTCTTCTGGGATGGCATCTTCCATCTCCATTGTTGGTAAATTTTGGCCATTGTTTTTCCTCGTAAAAGCTTTCCGCATCGATGCTAATGTCACACCCCATACCCACGGCCCAGGCATCCACTGACATTGGAAATACGAGTGGCCTTCCCATTTGACGAGATACTCTTTTTCATCCTCATCAACCATTTCGACAGTAGACCCGGGGGTGTAATTATCCTCATTCACCGGCCTCCAGGCTACAAGAGCTTGCACCTTGCTCGGCTTGGTTTTGCATTCTACACATGTCCAGTCGCAGGAATACTCTCGGTAGCGCCGCTCGGCAATGCTGCCCGCCCTCTCAGAATCTGTATCATACTCACCTGCTCTCGATGGAAGATGTTGAAAGTGAAACGCTCGTGTACAAAGATAACAGCGGAAGAGGACATTGTGTATGTTATTGATAAGCTTTGGATCGACTGGCGTGATTGGATCCTGTCCACCGTTCTCCTCTCTTTCCTTTTCTTCCTGTTTGGATGTTCTCTTCCCTCTGAACGCAGCACAAGCTGGCCCTGCGACCTTACACACTTGGCAAATATCCTGCCGGGGGGTTGTGGCTTCTTTCTTCCTTGCTGCACCCACGCAGCGGCTGCATTGGAGTACGAAATTTTTGTCCCCAATCTTTGTGACCAGATGGTCTCGCCCACTGCGGGGACCAAGACACACCCTATGGTAAGAAAATGTGCATCCTTGACAGGACGCAAGCACCCCTTTTTGAGAACTATCCCCGCGTTCAAAGCATACATTGCACTGTAGCTGGTGGCGTAGACGAAATTGGTTGTTTCTCGGGAGTGAAACGAAAACCTCCCGTACACCAACAGCTCTAAGCGGACCTTCTACTTCGCTGCCCTCATCAGCCCAGATTTCGTCTTCCCTGTGTTCTCTCATATTTTTTATAGGTCTTGTGCTGCGGGTAGAGCGTCTGACTCCTAAAACCTCGAGGCCTTGGTCCCCAATACGTCTCTTTCCACCTCCTGGGTATCTAGGTTGGATTGCCTTTCTCTTCCTGTTCTTTGGGGGGCCCAAGATATCTGAATACACCTGAGCAGGGTTATCGTCAGTCTCGCTTCGGTTCGAATCAGAGTCTGGCTCCATGGTCTTGTCCTTCTTCTTGTAGCTTAGTTGATGGAACGCGCTCGCTCCGTTCGACCTCGTGACTCGCGAGCGTCTAGACCTTCGCAGCCCTGATGTGCCTGGAGATGTTTCCCGAGAAGTCAATGCTGAGCGGGAGGAGGTAGCGGTTGATGAATGGTGGACTAGTCTCGCGCTACGAATGGAATTGCGACTAACGCGAATCATATGCTGACGGCGAGATATGATCAGCTCATCATCCCCATCGCCGTCACTGTCACTAGACCAAACCGCCACTTTTTTAGGGTCGGGTGAACGTAAACGTATTGCTGCCCCTGGCCGATGTGGCAAGTTCTTGTCTTTAGGTTTGGATTGCTCTCTCAAGCCTTCGTTGTAAAAAGCCAAAGCTGATTGGCCATTCACGAGCTCTAGTAAGTGAGTGAAATCAAGCTGAAGTTAGACTGTTGTTAGTCAAGAGCCCAGACAACATAAGTCGCAGGAGAGGGTAAGATGCAGCTCGGGTGTTTGAGCTTGGTAGCAAAGGTAGTAAACTCACTACTGCGGTGTGATCGTCTGCAAACTGCACATGATATCTCAATTCGCCTCCCAAGCCTGGACTGAGTTCTCTCAGAACTTTCGCTACTTTCCACTCATCTGGAAAGGTGATGTAGTCCAACTTCCGTACCACCGGAGGTACTCTAACCTCAACCCTTGTGTTTTTATCCACAAGTGTTCGGGCTCGCAGCGGAGGTTCAGGTTCAGGCGAAGATGAGGGTGGTGACGGCTCGCCATCTGTTACAAACAGACTTGTGCCAAGCTCAATAGTGGGAATCGGTTCCTGCTCACGGGGTGATTGCGTACCGTCTCGGCTGCGCATCTCGAAGAGAGGGGGGCTGGTGTGTACAGCATGTGTATAGGGAGCGTAGCGTGTAACCGGCTCTGCTACGCTCTATCCAGTACGACCAGTAGTCAGCCGTCGTGGTTAGAAACAACAATGACGGAGGTTCTTCCAATGCGCGTATGTAAACAAAGACGGTGTTGTGTCCAGGCGGGAGTCGACAGAGGAGAAGCTGAGGAGGGCCGGCGGAGAAAGCGAAGGTCGCGCTGGATTACTGGCGTAGAGGTAGAGGCGACGCAGGGGTGCAGAGGTGGAGAGGTAGGGAGAAGAAGCGTCGAAAGGTCGAAGTGGAGTGGGAAGGAAGAAGCAGACAAGTATAATGAAGGGCAGTGCAGAACCACGGAGGTGAAGGAACGCAAAGCTGGCTGGAGAGGAGCAGAGACGTAGAAGAGGTATAGAGGGAAGTCGGATAGTAGCCAAGGTAGAAGCGTGGGGTCGCAGGCCGGGTCTGTATAGAGCGGAGAGCTGTTGCGGGTGAACGCGTGGGAACGCGAATGACCAGAGCCGCACTGCAGGTCCGCAATATTGTACTGCGTGGGGTTAGTTGGTGTGGTTGCCGCTTTTATACTCGCCGTATCTTATCAGCGATCCCACCAACAACAATCGACCATCGTATAAAGACGGAATGGCCATCACAATCACCGCCCCTACCCCCATAGCGCCAAGTTACGCCTGCGGCTCCCTTTCAGAAGGCGAGGATGACTACGATCCGGATGGCGACGTGCGGATGCATCGGCCCTTGAAAGGAGCAGACACAGACGAGATTGTGACGCCCGGGGAGACCATCACAGAGGATCCCCAGTGGATGCGGTATGCCAATGCCCCGGCTGCACTTGCTATGTGCATTTGGGCCAGAGCTCTAACGTGTGCAATTGGTAATTGGTGCAAGGTAGTGGACATGGCACCTACACGGCCGGCGCGGATGGCACAAAAATCATTGCCAGCGTCGCAGGCACGGTGGCCAAAACCAACAAACTCCTCTCCGTCAGCCCGCTCCGCGCGCGATATACCCCTGAAATCGGTGACTTGGTAGTCGGCCGCATTATCGAAGTGTGCCTTCCCCCCGAATACACGCCGTCAAATCCCCTCTAACTTCCTAGAACTAGGTCGGCACCAAGCGCTGGCTCTGCGACATCTCCGCCCCGCACCTCTCCACCCTCCACCTAAGCTCCATAAACCTCCCCGGCGGCATCCTCCGCAAGCGCACCACGACCGACGAACTCCAGATCCGCTCCTACTTCTCCGAGGGCGATCTCCTCGTGGCGGAGGTGCAAACCCTGCACCAAGACGGCTCTGCTTCCCTACACACCCGAAGTTTGAAATACGGTAAACTGAGAAACGGGGTTTTTATGAGCGTAGGTGGGAGGGGTGTAAAGAGGGGGAGGAGGCAAGTTTTCGAGGTCGGTTTGACGGATGGGGCTGGGGGGGTGGATGTTTATCTAGGGGTTAATGGGTTTGTGTTTATTGCGATGCATACTAACTTCCCTGAATCTGAATCTACATCTATCATCGCTAACCTCGAGGATTCGGCATCTGCGGCCATGTATTCCTCGCAGAACGATCCGATTCCAGTGGCAACGAGGAGGGAGATTGTGCGGGTGGCAGGGGTTATTCGGGCGCTGGTAGAGGGGGGGTTCAGGGTTGATGAAGAGGTAGTTATGAGGGGCTATCGGGTCTGTGGGGATTTGGACATGGAGGATGGGGAGGCGGGCGGGTTTTTGGGTGGGGAGAGAGCGAGGAGGTTTGTTGATAAGATGATGGGGGAGTGAATATAATGTTTGTGTTCCCGAGGAGGTGGGCGGGAACTGCCCATGTACCCCAGCACACATATCGCATCACCCCGTCGCCACACACGTCCCTCCCTGACCATTGCCTTACATTATTTTTTTATATGTGTATGTATGTACAAATACCCCCACGAAAATGATGCGAGTATTGGTTAAAAAAAAAGGGTGTAATACGGGAATTAAACCCCCCTGGGACATTATTGTAGAAGGCAAGAGGAAGTGAAAATGAACAGAAGTATCTAGAGAGGAAATAAAATGAAAATGCACGTGGATTAATACCCACCTTTATTTTCCCTTCCCTCCCTTTTCTTTCCTTTCCTTCCCTCCCTTCGCTTTTCCATCCAAAAAGCAAAGAGGAGAGGGTGGGGGGGGAATAGGAAAAGAAAGTATAGACTCCTGAAACACCGATAGCCTGAAAAGCGGAGATTTATCATATCCATGAACCTTCAGTCCTGATGATCGTTAGCTGCAGCATGCTGTTGGCCCTGCTCTCCCCTCCCATCCTTCCAGACCCTCTTCCACGTCCCTCCGTCCCTTACGTGGCCACCACTACCGGCAAACGCACCCGACCCCTCCCTGTCCCTCCGCATACCCTCCAGCACGCCAACAAGCCCACCCTCCCGAAGACGCTCAAGAACGATCTTCATGCCTTCTTTGCTCTTGACGAGTTGATCGCGGGTGCGCCGGACGCCGATAAGTTCGATTGAGCGCTGAATTGAGGATGTGGACCAAGATTGGAAGAGGGATTTACGTGGAGGTGGGTCGGAGTCGGAAGAGGTGGGTTTGTGGCGGTGGTGTAGGAAGCGGGATTGCCCAAGGCGGGAGTGGAATGTTACAGTCGTTGTTACGTCCGTCCGTTCGTCCTGGGGGAAGTCCCAGGTTCTAGGCGAGAGAGAAGAGCTGATGTTATCGTCACCTGTCATGGCTGTGAGTCCGAAGGGGCGCCGGTATACTTGGCGTTCGACAACACTTAGTACACCGGTCCATTCGAGGTTCTGCGATTCGGTTTCCATCCACCCTTCGTTGACATCTACCACGCTCTTTTCCAGAATGTATGCCTGGCTAGAATCATTGCTCGTTGCGCCTAGTATGCTCTTGGGGAGGAGCTTGAGCACTGCGGATGGGAGCTTGGAGCGCTTGAGGTGCAGCCGGACGGTGTGGAGGCGCTGGGTTTTGGGGTCAATATGGCGATCGATAACGTCTGTTGAGAGGACGTGGGTGGAGTAGGGATTTGGATAACGGAGGAAGTAAGCAAGCGTTACGGCGGGAAAGGAGTAACTGGCGGTGGACGCATTAGCAGTGAATTGGAAGCTCTGTAGGAGGCCGGGAAATGGCTCGCAGGAAGCTCTTCAACACATAGAATTTGTAAGAAATCCAGAGGATCGGATTACAACATACTCGTAGCTAAAAGAATTCTCATAAAACTTGACCATCGTGCCACCACCACTCTCCTTGTTTTCTCCTCTCACCTAAAGGTGGAAGCTTCGGAAAATAGCCCAACGAGCATCCGAAGTGGATCGAAGACTCAATCTTTACTGATGGGTCGGTCGTGAACTGGTCCGTGATGTAAGACAGTGATGGCGGACCCAGGGGCATTTTGGATGAGTAACCCGAAGGGGCTTAAGGTGGGGAACGAATACTGAGTCACGTGCCCTCCCATCTCTTCGAAGATCGGTATGTGCTGATGGGATAGGTGAGATGAGAAGAGATTTTGCTCGTATGTGCAACGTTAAAAGCATCTGTTCCTGATTCCCTGGGCTGCCCGGCGACTGTTTGGGGAGGGGTTTACAGCGTACGGCCTCATACGAGGGAAACGCCACACAACAGCGGAGGATTTATATATCCACCGCGCCTTAGGTCGCTACATTGACCGTGTGCTCGTTGTTCTTTTGCTTTGAAGACCGGAGACAGTGCTCCCGATATTAAGCAACTTGCAGCTTTAGGTATGTCCTGCTAGAACACCACCTTAGAGCTGGAAACTAACCTCGCCCAGGCTCCCACGGGGCAATTATGGCAGAAGAAGCACCGGCCCTGTCCAATTTGTCCCTTGCTGCCGAACCCTCGAATCCAGAAGCCACCAAAACCGCGGGTAATAGCGCTGCACCAGTAGCTAAGGCTCAAGATGTGAACCCTTGGTCTGTCTCGGGCGAGATCGTCGATGGCGTGGCTCTGGCAATCGACTACGAGAAGCTGATCTCGCAGTTTGGCACACGGCATATTGATGCCCCTTTACTCCAGCGATTCGAACGGGTTACAGGCCAAAAACCGCACAGGTTCATGCGGAGAGGGATTGTATTCAGCCACCGAGATCTGGAAGTCATCCTCGATCGATACGAGACCGGAAAACCCTTCTTCCTCTATACTGGCCGCGGACCGAGCAGTGATAGCATGCACCTAGGGCACATGATACCTTTCGAATTCACAAAGTATATCAACTCCCTAAGAATCTTCCTCTAAACCGATCCTAACAACCCCCTACAGATGGCTCCAGGAAGTCTTCGACGTCCCCCTCGTAATCATGCTCACAGACGACGAAAAATTCCTCTTCAAACCAAACCTCTCCATCGACGACGTAATAAACTTCTCAAAACAAAACGCCAGGGACATTATAGCTGTAGGTTTCGACCCGAAGAAAACCTTCATCTTCAGCGACCTTGAGTACATGGGCGGCGCATTTTACCAGAATGTAGTCAGGGTAAGCAGATGCGTCACTGCAAACCAAAGCAAGGCAATCTTTGGCTTTGATGATAGGTGAACACCTTCCTAGTTGGACGTACTCTATATAACTTGACGCACCACTGACGAAAACACTCAGCGACAACATCGGCAAGATCCACTTCGCCTCTATCCAAGCTGCCACCTCCTTCGCGACCACCTTCCCGCACATCTTCCCCCCAGGCCAATACCCCCCTTCCCAAATCCCATCCCTAATTCCCTGTGCCATCGACCAAGATCCCTACTTCCGCATGACTCGCGACGTCGCCACCCGTCTCAAACTCCCCAAACCCTCTCTAATCCACTCGATATTCCTGCCAGCCCTCCAAGGCCCCTCCTCAAAAATGTCCGCCAGCATATCAACCTCTGCAATCTTCATGTCCGACACCCCCTCACTCATAAAGAAAAAGATCAACAAATACGCTTTTTCGGGCGGGCAGACAAGCGCCGAAGAACAGCGCCGCTTAGGGGGCGATCCGGACGTGGATGTGGCATATCAGTACCTGACATTTTTCATCGAGGACGATGAAGAATTAGAAAGGATTAAGCTTGCGTATAGGAAGGGAGAGATGTTGACGGGGGAGCTGAAACAGATGTGTATCAAGGAGCTGCAGGGGTTTGTTGGGGGTTTCCAAGAGAGGAAGGAGAAGGTTACGGAAGAGGTTGTGGGACTGTTTATGAGGCCTAGGGCATTGGAGTGGGGGGGGAATCCGAATCCTATTAAGCCACCTGCGCCTCCGCCTTCTGCTGCTTCTCCTCCCGGAGAGGCCCAGAAGCCAAAGTCAAAACCCAAGAAGAAAAAAGGCGCTACTCCCGGTATTCCTAAAACAGAAGCCTGACGTCATCGACTAGGGCTCTATTCCATAACTACCCATAGAAAGTGATAAATATACAACAGAGCGCCATCAACGCTTTTCAGGACTACTAACCGCATTTCCCCTAACGAACTCTTACTTAAGTTTCTAATTACTCGTAGAACTCATCTTTTTTATTCCTCGAAAGAAACTACCCACATCGTAAGACAAAGTGAGGGGAAACGCAAAAAAAAAAAAAATTTGAAGGGGCTTCCTCTAGCCCTGCTAGCGCTTTCTGATGAGTAGATATTCCCCCAAGTTAAGAAGATAATGTCGCGTAAAATCTTTTTCCTATGAAAGAACGGTAAGCCTCTCTCCTGTAGCTTCCGCCGCTGCGTGTGTTAAATCTATGAAATCCTCCCGCGCAGCGAAATATAGGCAACAAAACTCTGGAATCACCCCGTTTTGCCCGCTCAGGGGATATCGTTAATGAATCACATCTAAGCCGTTTTGGAGTTCCTGCTCTAACGCGTTGACGTTCTGGCCATCGGCTTCATGTGGTCTCGGATCTTCAGCGCTCCACTCGGTGCGACTATCCGGCATAGTTACTGTTCTTTGTTGATCGGAAGCGTTGGTTTGGGCCGTCTGCTGCTGACCAGGTTGGACCCTAACTTGGTGTCTGAAGCGGCTGACCTCGTCCAGGATCATCTTGCGCATCTCGGGTACGTCCTCGACGACTTCGAAGCCAAAGTCGAAGGTCTTCGCGCAGGCAGGCTCATCTGAGACGTCATGCCAGATATTGAGGTATTTGTGGCCGAGAGCTTCCTCAACGGATATTCTGCTAGAGGGGTCGAACGCAAGCATGCGGTCGAGGAGATCGAGGGCATCAAGGTTGGCGTTGGGGAAAAGGCGCACGAAAGGGATTTTGGGCATAAACGGGAGATTGCGTACATAGTCTTGGGCACGAGGGGAGCCAATACGGGAGAGGGTCTCTTCACTAGGGGTGCCAAGGTAGTGCAAAATCTGGTTTAGTTGGTCGACGTAGTCGCGACCTTTGAAAAATGGTCTCCCACCAAGCAGTTCCGCAAGGATACAACCCACAGACCAAACATCAACTGGGCAATTGGGCTTAGTACAAGGCTTCCCACAAGGCATATTTGCAAAGGATACATACTAGCCTTCGTATAGCTCTGGAAGCTCAACATAATTTCCGGCGCACGGTACCATCGGGTGGCCACATATTCTGTCATATACCCTGCGTTCTCTTCCGGGTCGATGGAAAAGCCTCTCGCGAGACCAAAATCACAGATCTTAAGCTCGCAGTCGGCATTGACTAGTAGGTTCCCTGGTTTAAGATCCCGGTGTAGAACGTTGGCGGAGTGAATATATTTCAAGCCGCAGAGTATCTGATAGATGAAAGATTGGAAATGAGCATCTGTCAAGGGCTGTCCGGACCTGATGATGGCCGCCAAATCGCACTCCATGAGCTCTACATCCCGTCAGCCATAAGCTCAGCCTTTAGGATTCACCGTTCATCTATATACCTTCATAAAGGTAGGTTTCATTGAAATTGTCCGGTCTAGGGATGTCCATATCATACAAACATGTAATCTGCGTTTCCTCAGTCAACCTAGTACTCTTATCGTGGCCAAAAGGTGTGGGGGGGATACGTACATTGCGATGTCCTATAGTATTGTTAGCATGTGATACGCTGAAAATCCTAGAACAAAAGAAATCTTAGAGAGCCTTAGGACTCACCTCGGAAATGCTGGAGAAGTTTAATCTCCCTTAGCGCTCTTTTTGCCAGGATTTTTTTGCTGAAAACGTTGGTGACCTTCTTAATGGCCACGCCTTCGCCGGTCTGGGTGTTGGTCGCGGCACTGGAGAATTCACACAGTTTGTCAACAACCATCGAGCCAACGCAACAGATTTGGGCGAGAAAGTGCAACAAGCATCTTATCCATACCAGACAATCCCGTAAGCGCCCTGGCCAAGCTCCTTCGTTACAGTGTACCTCTCGTCGACAATGAAGTCCTGGTTGAAGACCTTGAATACTTTGCGACCTTGAAGATCCGCCATATTTGCAGATTTGTCAAACGACGGGGAACGAGCTGTGTGTTTCAGACACGGGCGCCGTAGAAATGGCGGCTAATACACCAAAGCCTTGTTCCCACTGATGTCTATGAGAGATCTGCTTAGGTGTCGACCTGGGTACGACAACGTGCGGGGAAGAGAGAAGCGACGGAAATTTGTAAAGGGCCTTTGACACAATACAACAACAATCGACAAAGGACGGCACAAGGACGGCAAAAACGAGTCCCCTGGAAGCTTTCGAGGACGCGAGGAAGAGTCAGACCCTTGGCAGACACAGACGCCGGACACGAGTGGATGAGACGAGCTGTAGGGCGAGGTGAGGGAGGATAACGGACGGAAGAGGCAGTAGTAGTAGTTAGTCTGGGTAAGTAGAGGATGGTTGAAGGTAGCCTAGCCAAGCGGCTGCGGTGCACAGAAGCAGGAGGTTGAGTGGCCGTGTTAGGTCGAAATATGGGCAACGAGGGCAACGAAGGCAACGAGAGCAAAGAGAGGGAGGCAGGAGGCAGGAGGCAGGAAAGACCGGTTCACCGTTGATGGTGGGGCATTCTGCATGGTGGGTGCGCAGAGGGAGGATACGCGAGCGGCTGGGAACCGCCTCGCCCAGCCCATGGCGCTCTAGCACAACCATCGGCGCACGACAGCTGCCCTGTACAGTATTGCACTGTACAATATTGTACAAAAGTCCATGTGCATTCACGCGGCTGCTGCTGCAGCGCTGTAGATAGAGCGTAGCTTAGTTTAGCAGCAGCCTCTGTATTGTATGTACACGTCCGTGTCGACAGACACATCCTGCGCACCCGGCACTCTCTCTCTCTCTCTCTCTCTCTCTATATATACTCAGTCCTGGAATGCTCGTCGATTTGTAAGTTCTTACGGGCGCTTCTACGCAGTATGCTGTCCTGGGAGTGCGGGGGCTGATCCGCCGCATATAACCCCAACCCAACGAGTGCTGGTCCGCCGCCTCGAAGCTGGCCAGGTGGGGGCCGACGGATCAGTCGGGGGCTCTTGCGATGGAATCGCCCTCAGGAACGCACAGCCGCAAGGTGACATTCTGGACGTGAGGCACGGCACGGCGTGAGACAGCCTGCGACGAGCTTCCGGACGTTCTTCCAGTTGAAACCAGGTAAAGCTCCGCGTGCCAAAGTGGGATCCTGCCTGTCAGCGATCTCGGGCTGTTAACAAGGCTGAATCGCACGCTGGGGTGTTTCTGGTCTTCCATCAGAGTCGCTCCTGCCAGCGTTGCATCGGGGGCGGCACAACGTAGTAAGTACAGGTACTCCGTACTGTACTGTACCTTGCACTGCTCCCAGGTCACGGTACCGAGCGTCCCCGAAACGGCCATCGGATTCCACCGACGAGCAGAGATCGCCGAAAAGGGCATTTGTCAGTTTTGCCAGTTGCTCCAGCTGGCGACCCGACCAACCCGCTCCCTCAAAACCCCATCCGCACCCACCTATGCAGTTCCTGATCTAGAGCAATTCATCTGTCGCCACCGTAGCACGCCCTGTATTTAATCCCTCTTGGAAGGCAAAGCATCGAGCCCGTTGATCGCGCTGTGACCACAGCGTGGAACTGCCCAGCTGAACCCTGATTCAGTATGGCTGGCATGGAGCAGCTGGAGATCCACAGCAAGGTGCGGGGGCTTTCTGTGCATTTGCAGTCCTGCAGCGCTAACCGTCGTGCCGGTCTACGCAGTCGTATCTTGTGCGTTGGGTTAATGCCACGGGTGGTCATACTATTTCGTGGAGCATCAAACCCCACAAAAAGTCTATGTAAGGCAAGCAGCTGGCCGTGTGCGAGGCCTCAGGAGCTTTCTGACAGGCCTCTAGAAACTTTGGCTTGTTTAAGCACCCAGGCGCCGGCGCCTTAACTCCAGGCCTGGCGCCTTCCTCAGCCTTCGATGCTGCACCGAATGCCGACGCAGCACGGCGATCCTCGTCCTCACGCAACGACACCTCTACCGCCGTCGAGACGCTGAAAAGGATTGGCCTCATCTTGGTCTTGTGGCCTGGCAAGTGTGAAGCGGAGAAAGTGTGCACCGGGAAATACGACGTCCCTGTCGACCAGGGCGGAATGTATGCGCTTGTCTTCGATAACACATTTTCCAAGCAGATTGCCAAGACAGCCACTTTTGCGCTCTTGACATATCCAACTAGTGCGCCTCCATCTTCGAGCCACCACCTTCACCACTTCCAAGTCGGTCCTGCGGCCTCAGCAAGCACAACCAGCCTTGGAAGCAAACCAAGCCCACGGCTCGCACCGCATCCAGGCGCCTCCACAGATTCTCTGCAGGACCACAGCAGCGGAGGGGGTCGGCCAGTGTCTAGTACTGGGCGACCAAGTACTAGGGGTTCTCATGCCCCACCACTAGCCACGTTCTACACTGGTGTTCTCCAGAAAAGGCGTCGGAGGAGACACCAGGGCTTTGCCCGAAGGTTCTTTTCCCTAGACTTTACCTCTTCAACCCTATCATATTACTACAAAAAGGAGTCCTCGACTTTACGTGGGGCTATACCGCTCTCTCTAGCTGCTGTTAGTGCAAATGAAAAGGAAAGAGAGATCACTGTGGACTCTGGTGCCGAAGTCTGGCATTTGCGCGCAGGAAGCCGAAAAGAGTTTCAGGGGTGGAGAGATGCCTTGGAACGGGCCGCCTCTGGGAAAGCAGAAGATGAACCTTCAAGTACCAAATCAACAACGCAAAAGACAACGGGACTTCTGTCAACAGAGGTAAATATTGCCGAGGAAAGAGAGTGGGTGGGTGTGGAGAGACTTGTTGGAAGAGTCGCTTTGACAAGAGATGCGTTTAGGAGGTTAGCTGAGGAATACGATATAAATCGGAGGTCGGCGTCCTCTAGTCCAAATAGCCCTCTTGGGGGCATGACAGAGCCGATGGGGATAGACTACTCCAAGGACAAGGAGAGAAGACCCTTCTGGAAGCGCAAGCCGAGCAGTGGGCCGGGGACTCCCATCCCTTCCCAGCGGAACTTTTCGGCACAGCTAGGAATTCCGGGGACTATGAATGGGGCAGTGCAGGTTCCAGCTTGGCATCCTTTTAATCGAGCAGACGAAGAGTTTAGTGCACATTACACCACCATGCTTCGTGACCTGGATTTAGTTGTGACGGAATTCGCAGCCCTGATCGCGGAGAGTAAGGGTCGACGCCGGCCAGTCCCTACGCAAAGTACCCCCGTCAACCAAAGACAGAGCATGGAGTCCTCCTCCGACCAAGAGTTCTTTGACGCTGAAGGCGGGGAGCCTGGGAATGATAGCCAACTTCTCTATCTCAACCGCGATAGCGACGATGAGGCAGCAAAGACAGAGGAAGAGTACTTTTCCGACGGCGACTCAGCATCGAATAGTGATGCGGAAGGCGCAGGGAGTTTCGATAGAGTGGCTAGTGCAGGGAATGGGACCGATGCCCTTTTCCCGCCGAAGCCAAAGTCCCTCGCCCCGTTACCCTCGGATCCTGTGAGAAGGAGGGGAACCGTCCCGGCATCCACTGTTCTTCCGCCGAGCTTGATAGGGTTCCTTCGCAAGAATGTCGGCAAAGATCTATCCACCATATCGATGCCGGTGTCTGCAAACGAACCCCTCAGCATCCTCCAGCGCGTCTCAGAAATAATGGAGTACACTTCGCTTTTCAACGCTGCGCTGTCCGCAAAATCAGATACTGGTGAACGTCTTCTCTACATTGCGGCTTTTGCAATATCCACTTTTTCCAATTCTCGCGTCAAAGAACGTTCCCTTCGTAAGCCCTTCAATCCGATGCTTGGTGAGACCTTCGAGCTCGTCAGAGAAGACAGGGGCTTCCGATTCATCGCTGAAAAGGTCTCGCACCGCCCTGTACGAATGGCATGTCAAGCCGAAGCAAATGAATGGACCTTGACCCAATCACCAATGCCAACACAAAAGTTCTGGGGCAAATCCGTTGAGTTGAATACAGAAGGTCGCATCCGTCTCGTCCTGCATAGCACTGGTGACCGATATAGCTGGGTGGGCGCAACCTGCTTCCTGCGGAATATCATTGCCGGCGAGAAATACGTGGAGCCTGTGAGCACCATGACTGTCGTCAACGAGACAAACGGCCAGAAAGCCGTCGTAACATTCAAGGCAAAGGGCATGTTTTCTGGCCGCAGTGAAGAGGTCGATGTCCAAGCATTCGATAGCACGGGCAACCTACTTCCTTTAGGCCTCTCCGGAAAGTGGACTTCTAGCCTCACGCTAATCGACGCCATCAACGGAACTGAAGTCAGACCAAATCTCTGGGCTGTCGGCGACCTTGTGGACAATGCCCCCGCCCGCTACGGCTTCACATCCTTTGCAGCATGCCTGAACGAGATAACGGCCTTGGAAAGAGACAAACTCCCGCCTACCGATAGCCGCTTGCGCCCTGATCAGCGTGCTGCGGAGCAGGGAAGCCTAGAGCGTGCAGAGGAACTAAAGACGAAGCTCGAGGAGGCACAGAGAGCGAGGAGGAGGGAGATGGGGGATGAAGAGTGGGTCCCCAAATGGTTCGTTAAGGCGCCTGGGGTGGGTGTAGAGGGGGAGTGGAAGTTTAAGGGAGGGAAGGACAGTTACTGGGAGGAGAGGATTAGGGGGAAATGGGAGGGTGTCCCGAGGTTGTTCGATTTGTGATGCGACTTGATTTTTTATGTTACTGTTGGGTTATGGGTCAACGGAGCTCCTAGGGTGTTTGTTTTCCTATTCTCTCTTTTTATTTTTTTATTTTTTTCCCTTTTAACCTTCCAATAAAAATGGCGTTATTTCGACAACCTTCCCCCCTTTTCCCAGAAAAAAAAAAAAAAAAAAGGAAAAAAAGGAAAAACAGAGAGAATGCAAGTTGAATTGTGAAGTTTTTATTTTATTTTTTTGAAATCCTTTTAACACCCCATTCCCTTTTTTTTTTTCTTCTTCCTCCCGAGCAAAAGAAAAGTCGTAGGTAAGCAACTGTTTTTCCCAGACTCCCCTCCCCCTCCCCTCCCCCCTCCCTTATTCCCAGGTCCCTTTTTCCCCC
>JAJDFF020000294.1:0-41296 GCA_021527025.2 Geoglossum cookeanum | reverse complement strand
AGCGCGATGCCCAGGTCGCCGCGGTATTCGCGCGCCCAGCTCTCGAAGCCGAAGATCTGGCTGTCGCGCAGCCGCGGGCCGAGCGCCTGGCAGGCCTGCAGGTACTCGTGCGCCATGGTGCCCAGCGGGATCAGGCCCAGCTTCATGGCGTACAGCACGTTGCTGGTGCCCGCCAGTTGGGGCAGCCGCGCGCCGGGCGGCGCCTGCACCGGCGGCGAGGTCACCGCGCCCAGGCGGGCCGTGAGGGTGCGCAGCACCTCTTCGTGCCAGTCCTTGGAGAAGCGGCGGCGCGTGCCGTAGTCGGCGATCTTCAGGTCGGCCAGGCCCTGGTCCTGCAACTGCGAGATCTTGGTCTCCAGGCGGCGGCGGCCTTCCTCGAGGTCGGGCTTCTTCTGCGTGTTGCGAAAGTACACCTCGTTGACGATGGCCAGCACCGGAATCTCGAACAGGATCGTGTACAGCCACGGCCCCTTGATGCGGATCTCCAGCTCGCCCGAGGGCTGGGGAATGATGTTGATGTACTTCTCGTTGAGCCTGAACAGGCCGAGGAAGTCGACGAAGTCGCTCTTGATGAAACGCATCGAGCGCAGGTAGGCGAGCTCGGCGTCGCGGAACTGCAGCGAACAGAGGCTGCGCACCTCGTCGCGGATCTGCCCGGCGAACTGCGCCAGGTTGACGCCAGGGTTGCGGCACTTGAATCGGTACTCGACCAGCGCCCCCGGAAAGTGATGCAGGACCACCTGCATCATCGTGAACTTGTAGAGGTCGGTGTCGAGCAGGCTGTGGATGATCATGGTGCGGTACGCGTTTCGATGCGATGCGGTGCGGTGTCTCAAACTTTCGGCGTCCGTTCGATTATCACGGGGCGAGTCGGCCTCTGCCTACGGGGCCTGAACAGTGCGTCCTACCGAGGGGGCGAATCCATCCGGCGACATTGATTTCACGGCGGCAAACAGCGCACGCCGAATCAACTGCTTCAAAGGAGATTCGCATGAACAAGGACACCATCGAAGGCAACTGGAAACAGCTCAAGGGCAAGGTCAAGGAGCAATGGGGAAAGCTCACCGACGACGACTTCGACGTCATCGCCGGCAAGCGCGACCAGTTGCTCGGCCGCATCCAGGAACGCCACGGCATCAGCCGCGACGAAGCCGAAAAGCAGGTCAAGGAATGGGAGAGCCGCGACGGCCGCACCCCCGACGCGCTGTGGTTCGAACGGTATTGACCGGCCGCACCGGACTCCATCCTCTCTCTCAAGACTCTCCGAAGGGAAAACCCATGAAAAAGCACCTCCTCATGCTGGCGCTCGCCTCGACCTGCTTCGTGGCCACGCAGGCCAGTGCCATGACCAAGGACGAATACAAGGTCGCCAAGGAAAAGATCGAGGCCGACTACAAGGTCGCCAAGACCCAGTGCGACACCATGAAGGACAACGCCAAGGACGTCTGCCAGAAGGAAGCCAAGGGCAAGGAAGACGTGGCCAAGGCCGAGCTGGAACAGCAATACCAGCCGAGCGACAGCCATGCGCGCAAGGTGGCTGAAGAGAAGGTGAAGGCCACCTACGAAGTCGCGAAGGAAAAGTGCGACGACCAGAAGGGCGACGCGAAGGCGGCTTGCCAGAAGCAGGCCAAGGCCGACGAAGACCAGGGCAAGGCCGAGATCAAGGCCATGAAGAAGACGATGTAAGTCTTTCGGCCTCTGGAGAAAGATCGACGGCGCCCTCGGGCGCCGTTTGTCATGGGGCCGCCGAAGGTCAGGCCTTGAGCGAGTCCACGACCTGCTGCAGGGTTTCGGGCAGCGGTACGGGGCGGTGCGTGGCGCGGTCCACGTACACGTGCACGAAGTGTCCTTGCGCCGCAGCGGTGTCGGAGCCTTGGGCGAACAGCGCGATCTCGTAGCGCACGCTCGAGCGGCCCGCCTGCGCCACGCGGATGCCCGCCTCCACGGTCTGCGGGAAGGCGATGGGCGCGAAGTAGTTGCACTGCGTCTCCACCACGAAGCCGATGGTCTGGCCCTGGTGGATGTCGAGCGCCCCGCGCTCGATGAGCAGCGCATTCACCGCCGTGTCGAACCAGCTGTAATAGACGACGTTGTTGACATGGCCGTACATGTCGTTGTCGGCCCAGCGCGTGGGAATGCTGCGAAAGGCGCGGTAGCTGCTTCGCGCGTGCGGGATGGGTTTGGTGGTTGCGCTCATCGCGCGGCATTCTGCCAGCGGCTTCTGTCGCCCCCAACCGGGACCGATCGCCACCGCGACAGCCCGATTTAGAAGACGGGTTCTAAATTGCTGCAGAGCAGCAAAAACCCCTTGATCGCAAAACCCAGCTGCCTATACTTGAGGCCATGCTGCACCGCAACATAGACGGCGAGACAGCGCAACGTGACCCGACCACTCAATCCCTTCTGGAGATCTCAAATGGCCCTGACCGCTGACCAAATCCTCGCCGCCCAAAAAGCAAACCTCGAAACCCTGTTCGGCCTGACCACCAAGGCTTTCGAAGGCGTCGAGAAGCTCGTCGAACTGAACGTGACCGCTTCGAAGGCCGCCCTGGCCGAAGCCCAGAACACCGCCCAGGCTGCCCTGAGCGTCAAGGACGCACAAGAACTGCTGACGCTGCAAGCCAGCCTGTTCCAGCCCCTGGCCGAAAAGACCGCCGCCTACAGCCGTCACCTGTACGACATCGCCCAAGGCACCGGCGCCGAATTCGGCAAGGCCTTCGAAGCCAAGGCTTCGGAAGCCCAGCAAGCCTTCGTCGGCCTGGTCGACAGCGCTTCCAAGAACGCCCCCGCCGGTTCGGAAACCGCCGTTGCCGTCCTGAAGAGCGCCGTGGCCGCCGCCAACAACGCTTTCGAATCGGTGCAAAAGGCCGTCAAGCAAGCGTCGGACGTCGCCGAAGCCAACTTCAACGCCGTGTCGACCCAAGCCGTCGCCGCCGCGAAGACCGCGACCGCTTCGCGCAAGCGCTGAGCCGCCGACCACCACCAGTTGTCTCCTTGGGTCCTCACGGATCCAATTCAGGGCCTCATCTTCGGATGAGGCCTTTTTTTTGCCCGCCGAGCGTCTTCGATAATGGCGGCCTCATCTCAGGAGACTTTCAATGCAGATCGACGGCAAGGTATTTATCGTGACCGGTGGCGCTTCGGGCCTCGGCGAAGGCACGGCGCGCATGCTGGCCGCCAACGGCGCCAAGGTGGTGATCGCCGACATGCAGGCGGACAAGGGTGAAGCCGTTGCGAAGGAAATCGGCGGCGTGTTCGTCAAGTGCGACGTGAGCCAGGAAGCCGACGGCCAGGCCGTGGTGGCAGCCGCGGTCAAGCTCGGCAAGCTGGTGGGCCTGGTCAATTGCGCAGGCATCGCGCCGGCCGAGAAAACTGTCGGCAAGAACGGCCCGCACGCGCTGGCCGTGTTCAGCAAGACCGTCACGGTCAACCTGATCGGCAGCTTCAACATGATTCGCCTGGCCGCCGACGCCATGGGCAAGAACGAGCCCGAAACCACCGGCGAGCGCGGCGTGCTGATCTCGACCGCCTCGGTCGCGGCCTACGACGGCCAGATCGGACAGGCCGCCTACAGCGCTTCCAAGGGCGGCGTGGTCGGCATGACGCTGCCCATCGCCCGCGATCTCGCGCGCAGCGGCATCCGCAACATGACCATCGCCCCCGGCATCTTCGGCACGCCCATGCTGTTCGGCATGCCGCAGGAGGTGCAGGACGCGCTGGCCGCCAGCGTGCCCTTCCCTTCGCGCCTGGGCACGCCCGAGGACTACGCCAAGCTGGCCAAGCACATCATCGAGAACGACATGCTCAACGGCGAGGTGATTCGCCTGGACGGAGCGATTCGACTGCCCCCAAGGTAAAAAACCCACTGTTCATGCGGGTTCGTAGGTGAGCGGCCATACACATAGTTGATTTAGGGTCACTATCGAGTTTGGTCGCTCAATCGAAGCCGCGAATCCAGTGGGGTAACTCGTCGGTGAAAGTGGGATCACCCCCGGATGTTGGCGTGATTTTTTTCACGCTCGCCGGGGTCGCCGTAATAGTTGTCACCAGAAATAACACGTTTTGACTCAAGTCAGCCTACATTCAGTAACCACAACTGACATGGGGGACTGTTTTCATGACCCGCGCTCGACTGCTTGCATCCGTTGCGAACACCATCAAGACCTATCGGTCAGGAGAGCTTGATGAGCCGACGCCAGATCATGTCGACAGGTGGCTCGACCAGTTCACCCCAGCCAATCAGCTTCCCTTCCTACGAGAGTTCGACCATGTAATCAGGCAGACCTTTCTGACTGAGGACTACATCACAGGGTTTATCGAGCACCTCATCGAGAACACGGAGTTGACGGGCGGCGATCACGCGGCTTACTGGGCACGAACCAACTTCCTCTCAGAGCAACGAAACGGCCAAAGTCAGAGAGAAATGCTGAAGATCTTCGGAAGGTTGCTCAAGCAGAAGTACGGCTTGAGAATCGCTGAATGTGGCGACGAAGACGGGGATTACATCTATCTGGATGATGTGGTGTTCACCGGAGGACGGATCAGCCAAGACGTGACAGCATGGATTGAAGATGACGCTCCGGATTCGGGCAGGCTGCACATCATCGTCGCAGCTCGACACACTGGCGGTCAGCATCAACTTGAGACCGCTTTACGACGTGCAACACAAAATGCTGACAAGGAAATCGACATCTCGTATTGGTGGGCCCTGCAGGACATTGAAAACAGGGCTGCCCATAGAGACAATTCAGAGGTACTTTGGCCTGCTGAAGTACCGAGAAACAGAGTCGTTCAAGCCTACCTTGCTGAAGAGCACAGGTTCCCCTTTTGGCCTAGAACTCCTGGAGGTAGATTGGGCTTCTTCTCTTCCGAAGACGGCCGACAAATTCTTGAGAGCGAGTTCTTGATTGCAGGCGCGGGGATTCGATCACGTGGTCAGGTCAGCGAGGTCAACAAACCTCTAGGACATAGCTTCTATGGTGTCGGTTTCGGAGGGCTAATGGTCACCTATAGAAACTGCCCAAACAATTGCCCACTGGCCATGTGGTGGGGCGATCCCAATGGCGCGGGTGCAATGCGTTGGTATCCATTGCTTAGTCGAGAGACTTACTAATTTCCAAGAAATGCCCTCAGCAAATTCCTCTGAGCCATCTGCCGAGCGGGCTGAGCGTCTGCGCACCTACTTGCGCGCTGAGTGTGTCGTCGTCTACAAAACGAAGGAAGACTGGGGTGGCCTCTCGAACATGGCGGGAGGCTACTCAGTGACGATCAACGGAGCGCGCATCCTCACAAGCGAAGCGCTCTACCAAGCTTGTCGATTTCCTCACCTCCCCAGTGTTCAGCGAGACATCATCGAGCAGACAAGTCCGATGACAGCCAAGATGAAGAGCAAGCCGCATCGTGCGAATTCGCGGCCAGATTGGGATGAGGTTCGCTTCAAGATCATGCGATGGTGCCTGCGCGTCAAGCTTGCTCAGAACCATGCTGAGTTCGGTCGCCTGCTGTTAGCGACGCGAGATCGGCCCATCGTTGAGCAATCCCGGAAAGATGACTACTGGGGGGCCAAGCCGTCCGAGGATGGCAATGAACTGATCGGAGAAAACGTTTTAGGTCGTCTGCTCATGGCCCTACGCCAACGGCTTGTCGAAGATTCCCTCGACAACATCCTAACGGTTGAGCCACTTCCCATTCCTGACTTTCAGTTGTTCGGTCGTCCTATCGATACTGTCACGGCGACGGCAAAAAAGATCAATAGCAGGCAGCCCGATCTACTGTGAACTTCATCCTTCTCAGAAGATGGTCTTCGTAACCTTCTTGACGCCAGCGACCAGGTCATCCACCTGCTCCTTCGTTGGCTCAGGCACCTTACTGTGATCGCAAAGATTCCGGATGTCGGCCAAGTGTTGAACGAACCGCCACTGAGGGACATCGATTGCCCCAGTGGTTTTCAGCGCATCGTTGAAATCTGAAATCGTAGGATTCTTCTTGGGTGGCGAGCAATTGTGATCAGCACAGACTTGTCCAAGGTGTCGCTCAAGAACAACGCCTGCCACCGCACCGGCAGCCCTCACAAATTTATACTTCGAAAGCTCCTCGGCAGCATCGATCTCCGAATCAAGAAGATCTGCTTGCAAGATCTTCTTGATGTCAAAAAGAGAACTCTCAAACCGAGCAGAGCCAGACTTCAGAATCGCTACTTGCTGATCGAAGTGAGAAATCGCAGCCGACCGATCTGCGATCACTGCGCCAAGGGAATTGCGGACTTCCAAACCTTGCAGATAGTCCTCGATACGGTAGCTTTCGAAGGTCAGGCTTTTTCGAATTTTCGGCTTCTCGTAATGTCGAACAAAGTCTGCAACCCGGTCTGGGAGAAGCTGTCGGACGACGGCGAGTGCCTCCGAGTACCACGACTGATACTCGGACTTGACGCCGGGTAGCGCCTTGACCCTCGCGATCATCTTCTCGCCTTCCTCCTTGCCGTGCGCCTTGATCCAAGCGGCATTGATGCCGTCAGGGCGACACTCATAGTCCATCATCGTACGCAGACGATCTCCCGCAACTACGAGCTTCTCCAGATCAGCTTTGAATCGGTCGAGGTTTGATGCCATAAAAGGCATCGTAACAAGTTACTGCCAGACTTGAGCATGATGGACGAGCGCACATAGTTTGATGCTTAGACCATCACACGCCACGGCTGTCTTTGCCTCTCGGCACGCCCATGAAGCCGCGCATGACCCACCCGACGCACGCCGTGAAAATCCACAGCACTACGAGCGCAGAGACGAGAAAAATTCCAGCCTCTTTCCAGTTCTGGACACGGGACTCCCATCGAGACTTGTTCGCTGTGTCGATTGCTTCTGGTGAGAGCACCAAGCGATCAGCAACCGCTCGCTTGTACGAAGAAACCTCTGCCGAGTAGCTTTCGGCGAGAAGAATCCTGTCGGTTCCCTCGACCGACTTAAACGGAACTAGTCGACGACCATCGTCTGCTTCCGTAAGCGCAAAGCAGATCGTCACGCTGACGTCCCCGCTCGGCGTCTCCTTGCGCACCCACTCCGATACATCATCGCGAACACATTCGCGCGTTAGCCATGGAGCTGACAGCGCAACGACTCGGTAATGAACGTTTGCACTTGCATGCCCAAACGCTGCATAGGCTACACACCCGGCAACCACGAGTGCACCGAGGACTGCAGCGATTCGACGCGCACCTGAGAAGACATTCAACTTCATTGTGCCTCGTCCTCAGCTTTGATCTACATAGTGGCGGCTTTCCATTGATCAGTGGCCCCACACGTTTGCACTCTTGGCGTCATAGTAGGACACCGAAAGCACTGGCTTCTTCGGCTGATCCTTACGGCGTAGCTCCATCTCATCGGCACGCTTCAGAATCGCTTTGCTGCCAGCACTATCAAGATCGCCGTGTAACCCAATGAACACCCGCTCGACCTTTCCTCGCTCGATCAGACGAAGAATGTGATCATCGTTCGGTGCTAGAGAGTGGCCGTGGATGAACAGGCAGCCACCGATGTCCGAGAAGCTCCGCAATGCCTTTGCAAGGTAAGCGTTGTGCAGGATGCGCTCTAGCTTTTCGTCGCTTTCGCCTTCAGAAACGAAGATGGGAAACAGATCGCCGCTCAAGGCTTCGCCTATCTGCTCGATCAAGCGTCGCTGCGTATTGATCCAGGTGTACTTCTGGATTTCAGTGTCTCCATCAAAAATGTGGAGCGCGCCGTGAAGGAAGTACGTGTTCTGCTTGTGAGATGAAGTCGACTCCCACACCACGTACGCGGCCTCGTAGTCGTTGGGTGACTTTCGGAAACCGTCGTCCGAGGTCGGCTTCTGTCCTTCGTCGGTATGCATCTGCGCCCAGTACAGAAGCAAATCGTAGTTCAGCGTGTATACCTTCTCGAAATTCGCCAAGAAGCCACGGCATGCCTTGTACTCGTCTTCGCTGATCTGGCCCGGCCACTCAGGGTGACTGCTCGCTATGGCCTTTACCAAGAGACCCTTCAAGGCATCCGCGTCTTGGGCGAGTTGGTCGATGAGCGCGGGATGACCTTCATAGGCGATGAGTAGCTTCCTACTATCACGAAGAAGCTTGATCACTCTTTCAAAGTCTTGTGTTCCCAGTTGCTCGAACACCTTTTTCACGTAAGGCGACAAGGCACTGAAGTCCGCCTGATCGAACAACTTTCCGTAGACAAAAATGTCTGGGCGACAGGCGATGCTGAATCCGTTTCCCAGCAGAACATGGCGCTTGCTGAATTTTTTGCTCTCTGTAAGCGCGTCGTGGAACGAAATCAACGTCATGTGGCGTCTCCCCCAGTTTGGCTAGATCCAGTAAAAATACACCTAGGAACTTTTTTGTTACCAATCCTAACACCCTGCACATCCGCAGTGCACTGGTGATGTCACCGATTTCAAAGCCTAGTCGTCACTGCCACACGCCCGTCCGCATCTGAACAGCCAGACGCTTTGCGCGTGCCGGTGTTTGCTCGGCCCACTTTGACTTGAGCATGTTGTCGGCTGCGAAGGTGTACTTCCCTTCTTCGATCAGCGCGAGTGCTTTCTTGAAGCCGAGCAGACCATCGACGCCAAGCTGGAACGACATGTTGACCAAAGCACCGAAGCGAACATCGTCCAGCTTCTTCGTCCATGGCAAACGGGTGCGCAGTTCGGCCACACGTTTGTCGATGTCGTTGTTGAGCAGGTATGCGCTTTCCTCAACGGTCAGCCCTCCCCCTTTGCGCTTGTCAATCAAGCGGCCCACACCAATCGTCCAGTAACCGAGGCTGTCCTGATACGCCGAAAGGATTTCACCCTCATCGCGTCGAAGTTGTGTTGTCAGTTCAGCCTTCATTGCGCAAAGCCTTTTGAGGGATCGGACGGAGCATCACCACCAGCACAAGTGCGATCAATCGAATCGCATCCTTGTACTCGGCATCGATGAACGGGATCAATGAGGAATGGTCGGCAACGATCTGCAGGGCTTCAGGCAGCACGACACCCACCGAAGCAACGAGCCAGCTCCATGACTTCCAGAAGTTGGGGATGCATTTCATCGGCCACCCTTTCGTGTTCTCTCCGCCAGGAACTGTTCCAGCTCGAGTACGCGGATGCGCTTCTCGTGTTCAGACAGGCGGAGGTCGTGCTCCTTGACTTGCGTGATCGTGTAGTCGAAACGCAGCGTCAATTGGTCCGTCAGCTTGTCCATCTTCCACACGAGGGTGAATGCGCCGATGCAAAAAGCGACGACGAGGGGAACGATGATTGCGGAAGCCGCTTTCCAGAGGCTGATGGGTTGATTAGCAGGAGTGGTCATTGAGACTGTCATTTTTGTTATCCCCTTATTTATGGCGCTCGTATTTACTCCACGGCTCGTTACACTTCGGCGATGGACGCTCTCACTTTCATCGCCGAGTTGGTTAAAGCTCTTGCGTGGCCTGCGGTCGTAGTGTTCATCGCCGTCTTCTTCAAAGAGCGGGTGACTGCTCTTCTTGACAAGATGGAAGAGTGGAGCGGGTTCGGATTCAAGGCGAGGTTCAACCGCAAGCTTGAGACCGTCGCAGCCGAGACCAAAGAGATCGCAGTCGAAGAGTCGAACACGCCGACACCTGAGCTTCCTATGCCGCCCACCCTGCCTCGCGGCGAGCAAGCAGGCGATCCGTTCACAACGTTGGATGAACAGCCAATCGTGAATGCGCTTTTGCTCTACGGAAATCCCAGTGCTGGGTTCAGCCTTGGCCGTGCATACCTTGAGCGCGCGCTCACAGAACAGTTCATAAAGGCTACGGGTGAAATGCCAGGACTGATCATGCCGATGGAATCGGTGATCGCACGGCTAGAAAAAGAACGCTACATCACCGCGCGCATGAGGCGCACCATCAAAGAATTGCTGGCGCTTGGTAATGAGGCTATGCACGACAAGTTCACGCCGAGTGTTGAAAGCGCCAGGGCATACGTCACCTCTGTCCAATCGATAGCCGACCTGATGAGGCTCAGAGCGAAGCGCTTCTGATCTGGGCCCTAGGTTCTGACCAGCAGCCCGCCCTTGTCGGCCCCGCACCACCCATCACAGTTTGAAGCAACCCAGCATTGCGATGTTTCGAGGTCGGGTTTCGGCCCCTCCAGTGGAGGTTGTCGCAAACGTACCTTGGGGTGCACCAGACGCGGTGATGATCAGTCCCAAGGTACCGCCTGTTCCTGAACCACCTACGGCGGTAACACCGTGGGTGTGAGGCTGTACGTCCTGTGATTGCTTTGTACCGACGGTGTTCGTCGCGCTGCCGTTGCGCACGAACTCATCGCGAACATCGAACACTGTGAGGCGTTTGCCTGCTGCCCAGTCCGCAGCGGCACTGGCGCCTCGTGTGCTGGCCGCGCCACCTGATGTGAGGATTGGTGCCTGAGCGTTCGTGAAGTCATTCCACCACAAGGTGAACAGTGCCTGCGTGTCAGCATTTGCACGAGTCGCCCCGCTGCCGAAATTCCCGATGGTCGAGCCGTCGCCCGCAATCCATCCAGTTGGAGCACTTGCACGCATGACGAATTTGAAGTCCCCAGTCGTTGAGACCGCCAGAGCCGAGATCGCCGCCTGTGTCGCCGTGCTGATTGGCTTGCTCGCATCTGGCGTGTTGTCAACCAAATTGAGCGACGTCGCTGTCTTCAATGCCGCCGATGTCACGATTCCCGTGAGGCCAGCAATCGAGGCGACCGGCCCACCGGCGATGCTTGCTGCACTCGCTGCCGCCGCTACCGCACTAGCCGCAGCGTTCAGCTCGGACGTGTGCGCGTTCGTCTCTGAGACGCCTGCCGCAGCCTTCGAGGCGTTGGCGTTCGTCGCTGACGCAGCAGCGTTCGTCTCTGACACGCCTGCCGCAACCTTCGATCCATTTGCTAGCCCCGCCTGAATGACCGCCTGCGCTGCCAATCCAGCAGCGTTGGTCTGGGAGCCAGCAGCAGCAAGGGCGCTGGCTGCAGCGTTGGTCTCAGACACTCCGACAGTTGCCACCGCCGCACTTGCGACCGTGGCCGATGCCGCCGCCGCAGATTGAGCTGAGGATGCAGCCGCCGAGCTTGCTGATGCAGCATTGGCTGCATTCGAGGCGATCACCGCCTGTGCCGCTGCGAGCGCGACTTGGGCTGTGCCCGCCGTCTCCGCCCATGCTTTTGTTACAGCGTCCTGCGCATTGATCGGATCAGCCAGGTTGATGATCCGCTTTGTCGTTGCATCGAGCTCGCCCAGGCCATTGAGCGTCAGCGGCGCTGCTGCCCGTGTGTCTTGGATCGCAAGCCAAGCACGGTCGAAGTCGCGATCGAGGGTGTCAGTGGGAATGGCAGCGGCCTCTTGGTAGTCCGTCTCTCTCTTCAGTACCACAAGGCGCTGAAGGATGACCAGCGTTCCGCTTGCTGGAGGTGATGGAAAGATCACCGCACCGCCGCCGCCATTGCCAACACCTGTGACGGTGTAGCCGGACGCCGGGACACCGTTGAGGTACACCTTCAGGTCCGCTTGGTCGAGCAGAAGGTATGGGTATGTGAAGCTGACGGCAGAGCCGTTTCCGAAATACTTCTTGATTGGGTCTTGAACTGAGACTGTCATCGTCCCTCCTTGTTGTTTTTCTTATTTATGGGTAGCCGTCATGCGTAGTCGCGCTCGATGTCGATCACGGTTCCGTACGCTCGGTACGGCTCGAACCCCTTCGGATCAAGTGCAAGGCCGGATCGCAGCGAGATCGGGAGTAGATGGATCGCTTTCGCTGGGGCGTCGATGAAGTCGTCCTTGCCTTTCATGAAGCGGGGATTGAAGTCACGAAGCTGTGAAAGGAACTGCGTGTCCATCACGCTCTCATGCACGTACAAGATTCCCGCACTGAGCGGCGTCTCGTAGGCCGTCTGGATCGATTCGGACTTCTTGGTGGACGTGTGCTTGCCGTCGATGGCGATTCCGAGGCCCGCTGTGTGCTTGAGCAGTAGCTGAGGAACGAAGGAGCCGATGCCGTTCGTCTCGATGTAGCAAGTCGGGACGTGGAATTCGATCAGCAGCTTGCGCACCTGCTCGCACTGGCGCTCGATCTCCCCCACCAATGACACGGTGCGGTGGATGAAGATTTGGCCGTCCTGTGTGCAGAGGACGATTGCGAGAACTGAGTTGTCTCGGCCAGCCTTTGACAGCGAGGGGTCCCAGAACGCACAGTGCGCCGTGATCTTCTTGCCGTCGAGGCGATAGAGCTTGCTGCCGTTCGCTTCGATGAACTCCGGCTCGCTCTTGTACGTGCGGATGAATGCTGGATCGAGGTAGCTGTCTTCGGCCAGCGTCGGGATCAATTGGTACTGGGAATAGAACTCCGCCTTGCCTTTGCACGAGCGCTGAACCTGCTCGATCAATTCCAGCGGCCAACGTTCGGGCCAGTTCGATACCCCCGTACATGCAGGCCACTCGCCGGTCAAGCTTTCGAGGAATGGAACGCGGAACGATGAAGCTCCACGGTCAATCATTTCCGGGTAGATCGAGTCAACGGCGTGAGGTGTGCCGATGAACAGGCGCTTGCCGTTCGGATGCAGCAGGCGTGCAGATTCAGAGATGCGAGTACGGAGGTCGTCGCGCAATGGCTCAGACCTGGCCGTGTTCAGAACCTCGCAGTCGTCATAGACGAGGATGTGTGCGCGGAAGCCCGTGACGTTGGAGAAGATGCCGCGTGCTGTGACGCTGAGGTTTCGGCCTGATGTCGCACCTCGCACTCGGAAGCCTCGTTCAGTCCACTTGTTTGTTGAACTGAGAAGGTGCGAGCAGTGCGGATGGTTCGTGATGATCTTGGCGATGTCGCTGGACATCTTCATTGCCAGCGAGTCGTCTGCCGACTGGATCAGGAACAGCAGCGTTGGGTCTTTTGCTAGACGCCAAGCGATCCATGCCGCACTGAGCGACGACTTGCTCGCACCACGGAAGCACTGCATCACCCCTACGTTGTTCAGCCACTGGTCGTCGTTCTCAAGGAAGTCAACCATGTCCCAGTGAAATGACGGGACGGAGCCAAACCCTTCCATGACGGCATACACCGCATAGAACTCCCTGAAACCTACCGTCGTGCCGTCAACTTGCTCGTATGTGATCGAGCTTTGCTTCTTGTTTGCCAAAGAAAATACCCCCTGAGGCCGTAGCCATCGAGGGGGTATTTATGGAAAGCGCGAAGTGTGGTCAGGCGCTGGGGAACTCCTTGGCGTACCACTCTTCGGAATGCTTGCGCATCACTGCGTCACGAATGGCCTGCTTCCGTTTCTTGCTGGCCGCGTACCGTTCGAAGAGGCGGCGGGTGATCAGGTGCACGACGAACATGGCCGTGTACATGCCGACGAGTGCAAGGAGATTGATCAATTGGGTCATGCTGCCTCCTGAATCTGGTCGAGAACGCTTGCGGCTTGCATCGTTGCCTGCTGTGGTGCCAGATGCGCGTAGCGACTTGTCGTGGTTGGCGACGAGTGGCCGAGCTGGTGCTGCACAACGTACAGCGAAACACCTGCCTGAACGAGACGTGACGCATGGGTGTGCCTCAGCGTATGGAACGAGCATCCCGTGATCCCTGCCCGCTCACATGCGCTCCTGAATGCAGCACGACACTTCAACGTCCCGCGACCCTTGCCCTTGGTGCGCTGAATCATTCCTTCAAACACCATCGTTTGCTCTTCGGCCTTCGAGGCAAGGCGGTCGGTCAGCACTTCATGCACACGGTTCGTCATCGCCAGTGCGGATTCGTTGTCTACCTTAGACCGGTACAGTTGAATTTGGCGCTTGTCCATGTCGATGTCTGACCACTTCAAGTTCTGAAGCTCGCCCATACGGCAGCCGATGTCGAGCAGCATCACGGCGAAGTGAAGTGCGTTCACACGGCAGAGCTTGGTGAAGTCGTTGTCGGCTTCGAGCGTGCGGGAAAGTTCGATCAGCAACTTCTTCTCTTCTGGCATCGAGAGGAAGCGAAGACGGCCACGGTTCGCATTCAGCTTGTTCGCCTTCTTCAGTTCGTCAAAGTCGATGTCAGGTACTTGGTAGCCGAGACGTTTGACGTGCTTGAAGACGACGCTGAGGAACACAAGCTCGTACAGGATCGTCGTGTTCTTGTTCCCCTCATTGCGGCGTTCGTTGATCAGCTTCTGGATGTCTTTGTCCTTGAACGTCTCGATTGATTCGTCTCGCAGGCCATAGACACGCACCATCTTGTGCGTTCGGTTGCATCGCTTCTTGCCGAACAACTTTGTGCTGCATGTGGTGTACGTGGTTGGGATCGTCGCGTGGCGGTTGTCCTTGAAGTACTGAGCGATTGCCTCACTCAGCTTCATGCGGTCCGGCTCATCCACTTCTCCGAGCGCTACCTTCTTGTAGACCTCATCGCGGTACTTGCTGACGTACTGGGTGGCGAGGTGGCGACTCGATGTTCCGGTCGAGCCCGAGTACGTTTTCCCCATGTAGTTGAATCGGAAGTGGAAGTTCGTGCTGTTCTTTGGTTTGCGAATCATTGGTTGCCTTTCATTGCAGTTGAGGTGATGTCTACCCTCCCCTGTATTTATGAGAAAGACAACGGGAATGACCTGCTCGTCCCAGCAGCACCGCCGCGGTGCTCCCAGTTGTTGAAATGGGGTTCAGCCAGGACGGTGCTCGCTCCATCAACAAGGAGAGCGAATGCTTGAACTAGGAAAAGTGGTTGCCACGAAAGGCGCAATCGGGGCCTTCGATGACAGCGGAGAGAACCCTGTCACGTACATCACGAGGCATGCGAAAGGCGATTGGGGTGTTGTCGATAAGGAAGACAGCGAGGCAAACGATGCCGCTGTCAAAGGTGGGCTGCGTGTGCTGAGCGCTTACGTCCTGCCACGAACGAACGTCAAGGTCTGGATCATCACTGAGTGGGATCGTTCAGTGACAACGGTGCTGCTGCCAGACGAGTACTGAAGCGCATCCACCAAAAGGAAAAGGCCCCGAGGGGCCTTTTTTATTGTCTGTACTGCAACAAGAAGGTTGCAAGCTCCGCTGTCATCACCGGAACACCATCGGGGTCCAGTGTTCGGAGCTTCTGTGTTGCTTGCCGTAGCTCTGAGGATGTGACCTCACCTGCCGTGCTTTCTGGTTGTGACTTCCATTCTTCGAAGTCGCGTTTCAATGGTTCGTTCATGTTGATCTCCCTTGCCCTGTACTTATGGCTCAGAACTCAACCGTGTCCAGCCATGCTTCGTTGTACTTGCGCTCGGCCTTCTTCGCTGCAACACGCTCGATGATCGCGTCTTGCTTGATCACCTTGCCGCCGGCGTATGGGTGTGCTGCGGTCCAGTGGGTGCAGTTGAATGAATCGACCGACTGCACAACCTGATAGCCACGTCCTGGCTCCATCGTTGCAATCGTGTCTCTGTCCGCCATGATCATTCCGGCGAACGTGAATTCCTTGCCGTTCTCACCGACGTGCCAGAGCTTGTACTTGACGATGTGGCCGAAGATTTCCGTCACGCGGATCGTGATGACTGGGTGCTTTGTTGCTGCGTTGTTGCTCATTTGTGTTTCCTCCTCAAGAAAAATGAATGGGTCGGGAGTCGAGCACCACGTGTGCTGTTCTCACCGACCCATCTATTTAGGATTCCCGCACAAGAATCCTTGGAAAACGGTTAGTTCCCCGGCGACACCTCCGTTCCGTTTTCACTCTTTGCTGCACCATCGAGAGCGATTGCAGGGCTCGGATCGTCTTCCCAGTGCGCCTCCGCCCTGTCGAAGTGGTCATCCCAGTTCGACCACGAGACTTCCCCCTTGTTCAAGTCGAACACGACACGGCGAGCGTGACCATCGAACGCACAAGTGATGAGACCAACGTAGAAGGTCAGTTCGTTGCTCGGTGGGAAGCTCGCTTGGCAACGAGGCATCAAAAGCGCATAGATCAGCCCTGCCTTTCGCACCAATTCCTCTCCGCCTTCGCCAGTCCATCTGATAGCGTGCGACTGAGTCAGAGCTAGAGCGACCTTCGTGTTGTTCGCCGCAAGGGTCATCAACGCCTCATCAAAGTCACCACTGATCTTGTGTTGCACTCGCATCGTGGCTCGCTGGTTCGACTCCGCAGGTGTAGCGAGATGGATGTCCACCAGCATCTTCTTCTCCATCTCGACTGCTTGAAAGAGGCCGCTCATGCTGCACCTCCCTTCTTTGCCAGCGCCACCATCACGGCACCGATTTCCTCGCACTTCACTTTCCAGTTGCGGTACCGGTCGAGATCGCCAAGCTCTTCATAAATCGCTTCCTGCCACGTGCAGATGTTGTAGGCGGTGTTCACGGACGCTGCGGTCCATACGCTCCCACCGAAGTCCACCTCTCGGTAGCACACCTGCTCATGGATCAGTTCCAAATCTCCCGACAACAGGTTGACGATGGTGTCCAGCTTTTTTTTGTTCTTACTCATTTAAATTACTCCTTTAAGAATGTCTTGTTGAACCAGAGTCAGGGGAAATCCCAACTTCAGCTTTGCCTCGATCCACGTGCGAGCTTGTGTGGAGCTGATCTCCATCACATTCTTCTCAGTGGCCGAAGAGATGAATAGCCGCTCGCAGCAGCCGCATTTGTACAAATAGAACGTATCGCCCATAAAACTCCTTTGATAAATTGAAAATCCAAAACAAAAAGGAACCTCATTCATTTCTGAATGGGCTCCACATAAACCGATAACACTGCGGGCGCAGTAGTCCCATCCCCAAGCCTTCCTTCGTTGTTCGCGGCACTACCTCTTCCCCAAACAAATTTTTAAAGAACATCAGCTCGTGAGCTGCTCGAACCGGTGATGCGTTTCGATAGATGAATCTTCGGTTTTTTGGGCGTTTCATAACATTCGCCAGATAAGCAGCGGCACTTTTGGTGTTAAGCTTTTCTGGATGGATCTCGCCCCCTATCGCCTCTGGCACCAAGCCCTCCAGTACGTCCCGCTGAACTACTGGGAAAAGCGCACGCGGAAGCTCCTTGGGAGTGCCCAAAAGCTCGGCTTCGATGAGTGGTGGGAGGAGACGGAGGAGTACTTCCAGCACATCGAGCCGTTCCTCTGCGAGGTAATCGAGACGCCTGAGGACGCTCGTCAATGGAGCCTGTGGGAGACGGATGCGATTGAGCTGAAGGAGGCCGTG
The DNA here is from genome assembly GCA_021527025.2 of Geoglossum cookeanum. NCBI lineage: Eukaryota > Fungi > Ascomycota > Geoglossomycetes > Geoglossales > Geoglossaceae > Geoglossum > Geoglossum cookeanum. Next base: position 24,151 of record JAJDFF020000294.1, on the reverse strand, counting down.
CTGCTCGTCAGCCTGGAGTACCCGATAGAGACATTGCTGCCTGAGGTCGAGCGGAAGCTGAGAGCGCTGAAGAAGGCGAAGAAAGGCAGGCCGCCGAGGATGCAGCTCGCCGAGTTTCCGCTAGTGAAGACGCCGAACGTTCGCCAGATTGAACGGCTGCTGGAGGTGTTCTATCTGCGGAACGTCAAGGAAATGAAGCTGTGGGAGGTGGCGGTCAAGATGAAGCTCGCGCCGCATGCAGACAAGGATGACAAGGACGGCCGCAACGTCCTCAACGCGACAACTAGCAGGATGATGAAGCAGGCGGACAAGCTGATCTTGAACGCCTCGCAGGGGTCATTCCCCTCGTACTAGCTTCTGCACGGCTGGCGGTAGCTCGCCATGCTGGGCAAGGTATTCGCAGGTGCAGTCGTACAGGTCGAGGAAGTCTTGATGGCCTGCCTCCGCTTCGAACTGAGTGCCGTAGTACCTGACCTTCTCGGCCAGGTTGTCCAGCACCTTCCATTCCTCAGCGGCAACCAGCAGTTCGAAGTCAGCTCGGGATGCATTCGCTACGAACTTCCATTCCTGCCTACTGATGCCGTGGACATCATTCAAGCGGAAGCTCCGTCTGCACAGCTAGGAGCAGTTGGTACTTCGAGTGTGCGAGCTTGGCCTGTAGCTTGGATCGCTTCAGGTTGCGGTGCAGGTTGACGGTGACGATCAGCAGTGTGCCGACGACGAGAGGTGTGAGGATGGTGATGAGTTCCATGAGTGCTTCCTTTCAAGATGCACTTCTATTTATGGAGAGGGCCCTTCCCGTTTCGATCCCCCCGCGAGGAATGTCGTGTTCGATCCTTCATAAATACACGCTTGAAGGAGAACAACCACATGGACATCGACAAACTCAACGCTGCATGGCCTCTCTTTGAGAAGTTTAGTGCTGCATCCAAACAGCGGTGGCGCTTGCACGAAAAGCTGCGTCAGCCGAACGACCTGACGCTTGAGGAAATGAAGGCTACTGCGAACGAAATCTGTCGCATCGGCAAAGAAGCCGGGGACTTGTTCACGTTGTACCGTCAGCAGTCGGGTTCTTTACCCGATTAAAAAGAAAAACATTGGGGTGAAAGCCGAAGTTAGTAACCATTAACCTATTTTTTGCTTCGTTTCTGTCCATCGTCATAAATACCCATGTAGCTTTGGACGGCGTACAAAAATCATCGAGACAGATTTCTCTGAAACCCCTGACAACGTGCGCCGTCCAGCAAAGCAACGTCAGGGGTTTCCCTTTTGGGATTCACCAATCTAACTTCTCAGCACTATGCCGAGAGACTGGGTGAGAGATCAGACGAACGTGTCCCAACACTTGCAACGTCTGACAGTATCGCCAGAGCACATAGCTCAAACCTGCACTGGGTTCTCTATTGACCAGTGACTACCAGGAGACCGAACGGATCACTTCAAAACTGGTTCATCAACAAAGCGGAAACTTACTGCAAGTACGACGTTAGGCAGGCATGGTCAGAGTCTCTCACCGCAAATTCAATTTTGCGGCAGGCATTAGGGATAACTGTATCTAAAATTTCTTAAATGAAATCAATCAACTGAACAGATGCGACGAAAGGAGCAGATGTGATGTTGATTCGCGCAGCGACAAGTTGATCTCCTCTCTGGCTTCAGCCAAACTCAACAAGCAGATGAATTAAATTACAGAGACGAATCAACTTCCCTACAAATGAGTGCTACGGTAACAGGAACCCCGTATGGGTCACCCTATGCATTGATTCGCCCATCAGTAAATCTAACAAGCAGAACAAGGACAGAAGCCTCGACCTATCTCTTTGGTGGTATTGACAACAAAGCCTTCCACGCTGAAATTTCGCATGCTCCCATGTCAACAGCTTGGCGCTGCTACAGCTACTGGAGCATTGCACATCCACCTTCAAGGAGAATTCATGGCTGCGAAACCTCGTGACTACATAATGCTTTCAGGGGGCATCGACTCAACAGGACTGGCCTTTTATCTTCTTGATCAAGGCGTCAGATTGAAAGGTATTTATTTCGATTTTGGTCAAAAATCCAGACTTCGGCAAGAAGCGGCAGTAAAGAGTTTCGGCCATAAACACGACGTTCCTGTAGACGTGGCCAATCTAAATGAGATGGTAAGGCTTTTCATCGGAATCATTGAGCCTCCTCACATTATGATGGTAGAGGATCGCCCTGGCGATGGCACTGGCTGCGGAGACTCAATCTTGTCAATTTCAATTGCTGGAATTGTTGCAGCCGCACACGGAGCCGAGGTGCTTTACTATGGGGCGACGGCAGAGGATGTCACGCGAGTCCCTCAATTACTGGACATGCTTAGGCATGTAGAAGCTGCCGTAAAACTGAATTCTGGCCGTAATAATTTTCGTATAGAAACGCCATTTTCTCAAAAATCACATCAAGAGGCCTTAGAAAGTGTCAGATCACATGATGAAGGCCTATTGACATGGTCGTGCTACTGGGGGGGCCTGTATCACTGTGGAGACTGCCGCGGATGTGACACCCGTAAAAACCGTTACGCACAAGGTGGCTTACCCGATCCGACAATCTACTCCAAAGAATTTCCGGCGTAGTACCAAGACGGTCTTTGAACTCACCACATCGTCAGCAATTTAAAACTTTCCTAACAGTAGGCCCACATCCAAACCGGTGTGGGCCTTTGTTTTTGCCTTTGAGAAGACGTAGCACGGGAAATCAGGTGGCATCGAACCCATAAATACCTCGATGCAACAAAGGAATCCCATGTACGGACGACAACCAAACCCAGCCATTCCGGTTCACATCTACTTCATTTACACAGCTGATGGACGGAAATTCCAGACACAGAAGCTAGTACTTGGCGTATCACTTGCCAAACACGTTGCCGTCTACCTGAAGCAACTGCATAAACAAGGATGGATTGACGATGACGAGCTTGTGAGGCAGATCGTGAAGCTCAACAAGATCATGAAGGAGTTCAATGCAGCATTCGTTGAACGTCGCATCAAGGTTGCTGGCACGTATCACAGACGGAAAAAGGAAAAGGGCCTTGCGGCCCTTGATGGTTGAAGTGGTGTTGTCTTACTTCTTCTTGGCAGCAACCTTCTTCGCTGCAACAACCTTCGGCTCCTTCGCAATCCTCGGCTCACGCTTCCTGCGATAGACGACCCGTGCCGTCTCGCCGACCTTCTGCTTAGCCAGGAAGTCCAGCAGCTTCAACATCGAGACGGAATGCTTGGTCGCCAGCTCTTCCAGCTGCGCAACGACCTCAGGCATCCCTTCCATGTCACCAGCCAGCTCCTTCGTCTTCGATTGCTCCTTCTCCAGACGGGCCTTGAGGTTGGCCATCCGTTCCTCCCTAGCCTTTTCCTCCTTCGCAATCAGAGCTTCCAGTTGAGCTTGACGCTTGGACGTTGCAGCAGAGGTGGCAGTGGTTTGTTCGGTCATGATCGTTTCCTTGAATCAAATAATTGAATTGAGATAGATGAATTGAATTACTTCTTTTTGTATGTCAGCAGTGCATTGATGAACTTCTCCTTTTCCGTTTGAGACATCCGAACCTTCCACTCATCAGCCTCAATAGAGAACATGATGTTTTGGAAGTACTGATCAACAAACTGAAATGCCTCGTCAAAAGACTTCCCCTTGACCGACACCAGCAGTTCTTTAATCTTTTCGTTCATTTCGTTTCCTTGGTTTGTTAATCGATGACGTGACCATCAACACGAGTTCAATCAAGGTCAACATCTCAAATGGAAATGAGCTGACACCTCAGTCTGGTATTTGTTTTTCTACAGCAAACGCGCATGTAAAAAACCTCCTTGACCACATCAATAGGATCAAGAAGAGAGACAGGATTAGTCACAACATCACCAAGAGGCAATGAAGAAAAGGACTAATAGGAAGAAGGAGGAAGAGAAAGGGAGTTAGGAAGCCAATGAAACCAACTAAAAAACAGCCACAGTTCTTCTATTGCCAGCTCAACTCTTCAATACAGTCAGACGGTTTCGATGCCGTCTTCACTGCAAAAAGAGTGGCCTCCGTGAGCTTTATCGATGTGCGAGATGACCTGGACAGACCTGCAAACGGCCTGCATTTGTCAGTCGTACCTCACAAATTGAATCCATCCTGCCGCCTTGCTGGTCGATTCAAATCCTGAATCGCTGCGGCATGGCCGATTCAAATAGTTTTAGCCGGCTAAAACCCTATTGTTTTTGACATGCTCCCTGCATCAGCTTTGGGATCACATCGCGTCTGTAGCTGGGAGGAAGCATGTCATCCATAGTGATTTGCTCACCCAACTCCTAGAAGGCATTTCCCAGACGTGCCGGTGCCATCCCGCCAGCCAGACCGTTTCAATCGCTTCTCGGCCGTTCTACTGCCTGCAATCCCCATCGAGAGCTGACGAGCTCTGCACCCAGCGACAACGACATTCAGCCAGGTCTGATCGTTCGCTGGGGAAGCTCGCAGTGATGATGCTGGGTGTTCGCTGCGGAGAACTTTTTGGCTCGACCGTATAGCTCCCCGGCGAAAAACGGGTATGCCCCAGAGAGGAATTCGCCCAGAATTTTTATAGACGACTTTGAAATTGCGCGATTTTTCAAAACCGTCTATTACGGGACCAATGCTCTAAAGGTCGAATCAACTTTCAACCATAAATAACTCCGTTCAATTAAACCGAATGGGAGAAAAAGAATGGGAAAAGGAAGTAAAGGACCAAGCATGCAGGACCAGTTGATGCTTCAGCTCCAGGCTGAGGCACGTGCTGCTGCTGAACGTGACCGCCTGAAGGCAGAGCAAGACGCCGAACGAAGCCGCATCGACAACCAGATGTCGTTCGAACGCGAGGCTCAAAGTCAACGAATGCTGCAACTCCAGCAGCAGTCCGACCAACAGCGCCAGCAGTACCAAGACCAACTGGCGGCGGACAAGCAGAAAGAGCAAGACCGCCTGTTGCAGGAAGAGCAGCAAAAGGAACTGGCGGCGCAACAAGAAGCTGAGAAGGCGCGCAACAACAGCGAACTCAACAGCCAACAACTCGCCGCAGACCAAGCACGCCGCAAGACGTACCTCGAGTCGTTCTATTACTTGGATGACGACAACAACTACGACGACGCCAACCAAAGCCTGAGCACGCGACGCAAGCAAGCGTCCAAGGCTCAGTAAGGGGCGTCCTCATGGCACTAACACGGGTCACAGAGAAACGTACCGGCCAACGCGCTGTGTACGAAGGCAACGGCGAGAACATGGCCGTGTCCGGCACACAGGACTACCAGTACGACTGGGTGACGGGATGGACGAGCGAAGAGACAGGCCAGTTCTACGCGCTGGCACCAGCGGGATTCGAGGCATACGGCGGCACGGAACACAACGGCCAGCAGTACCTGAACTCCTCATACGTCCAGCAGCGCGAACAAGTCGTCAAGCAGTTGGACTGGGACTACCAGCTTGCGCGCGAGCGTGAGCAGATCGAAGCGCAGAACGCCGCACAACGCGCTGAATGGCAATCACAGCTTCAGGCGCAGGCAGATGCGTTCAATCAGCAGCAGGCAGAGCTTCAACGTCAACAAGCAGCACAGGCGGCTCAGTTCGAAGCGGAACGCGCAGCACGTGAGGCAGAGCGCGTAGCCGTTGAGAAGGCGAAGCAAGAGAAGTTGGCGGCTGAACAAAAGATCAGCAGCGAGACGATGTTGGGCGACATGTTGCGTGTTGCGAACGTCAAGGACAACGACTTGGTTGCGCAAGAGGACAAGAAGGTTCTCGGTGCAGATGACAAGCAGCAGTTGTTCGCACCCGGCCAACAAGACGAAGAAGAAAAAACAAAAGCGAAGCAATCCCTCCTTGAGCGAATCATGACGAGCGGAGTGACCGGCGCACCAAAACAATAAAAACAAGAAAGGTCGCTATGGGAGACAACAAAGGACAAGAGATCCTGAAGTCATTCAAACGCTTGCAATCACAACGCAGCGTTCTTGAACAGACATGGAAGGAAGCTTTCGAATACTCGTACCCGCTGCGAGGTCAAGGTTTCTACGGCAACGACGATCCATTCACGAATGCAACGACAGCACGCACGGATCAAGCCAAACTGTTTGACAGCACAGGGACGGATGCATGCCGTCTGTTGTCTGCATCAATGATCGGCGGCCTGACACCGAGTACGTCTCAGTGGTTCAGTCTTGCCGTCCCGAACACACCTGACGCCTACATTCCGCGGCCTGTGCGTGCGTGGTTGCAGCAGTCGTCCGAGACGCTGTTCTCGATGATCCACTCTTCCAACTACAACGCTGAGGCGTACGAGTTCTTCATCGACATCGCGGTTGCTGGTCAGGCTGGATTGTTCATTGAGATGAACGAAGATTCAGGTCGCCTGCATTTCGAACACTGGCCTCTTTCAAGTCTGTACATCGCAGACAGCACCAAGGCTCAGAAAGTCGATACCGTCTACCGTCGCTTGATGATGACGGTGGCAGAGGCGGCGGAGAAGTTCGGTGCTGCAAACCTTCCCTCGGCGATGAAGAGCTTGCTGGAGAACGACCCGACAAGCATCGTCAAGCATCCGTATGTCCACTGCATCCGTCCTCGCTTCCGTGCTGGCAAACGCTCGGCGGGAAAGATGGCGAAGGCGATGCCGTTCGAATCGACCTACGTCTGTGAGAAGTCGGGCGAGGTCTGCTACGAATCAGGCTACCAAGAGTTCCCGCTAGTCATCCCTCGCTGGTCCGTCATCCCGGGAACAGAGTACGCAGTCGGCCCACTGAACGACGCACTGCCAGATGTGAAGACGCTGAACAAGCTGGTCGAGATGGTGCTGACGAACGGTGAGATGGCAATCGCTGGGACGTTCGTGGCGAAGCATGACGGAGTGTTCAACCCGTCCACCGTCCGCATCGGCCCGCGCAAGGTGATCATGGTTGCCGATCCAGACAACATCAAGCCTCTGGCATCCGGCGGCAACTGGCGTATCGCTGAAGGCGAGATCATGCGCCTTCAGGGCCAGATCAAGCGCGTGATGATGTCGGACGAGCTGGCACCTTCACAAAGCGGCGCACCGATGACCGCTGAAGAGGTTCGCACTCGCACGCAGATCATTCGCCAAATTCTTGGCCCTACGTTCTCTCGCCTGCAAGCTGAGTTCCTGAATCCGCTGATCGAGCGTTGCTTCAACTTGGCATTCCGTGCTGGCCTCCTGGGTCAGCCACCGGAAGAGCTGATGGAGATGCGCTTCATTCCTGAGTTCAAGTCACCGCTCGCACGCGCACAGCGCATGGATGACGTAACGGCAATGGACCGCTACGAATCCAGCCTTGCGCAATCGATGCAGGCGTTCGGCCCTCAAGTCGCTGACACGTATGACGTGGACAAGGCGGCACAGAAGCGAGCAGAGATTCTTGGCATCCCTGTTGAACTGATGCGCGATCAACGCGAGATTGATCAGATTCGTCAGCAGCGTGCACAGGCAGAAGCCGAAGCGGCTCAACGCGAGGCAGCAGCACGCGCATTGAGTGCACGTCCAGAGCCAGGACAAGCAAATGAACTGGTCGATCAGATCACGCAATAAACGCGTCGGACGGTTTGCATAAATAGATGTGAAAGGAATCACATCTATGTACCAACCCGTTGACGCGCAAGCGTATCAATCCCTCTTTGCACGAGATACAACTGGGCAGAAGGTCCTCGAAGACCTGACTGCCCTGTTCTACGACATCGCCAGCTACACCAGACAAGACCCGTACCACACCGCTTTCCTCGAAGGCCAGCGAAGTGTCGTGCGATTCGTCTTGCAGAAGCTCGCACAACTACCCGACGAGGCACAACAAGAATGACATACAAGCGCAAGACACCAGCACCTGAAATGCAACCAACACCAGTACAGCCAGCACCGAAGGCATGGAAGTACGAAGACGGCGTGACAGCAGACACGCCACAAGAGATTCGTGAGCAATGGCTCGCTGAATACAAGCGGCGCCAGAAGGAAGTTCTTCCTGAGACCGGCACAAAAGCAGACCTGTTCAAGCAGGTCAGATAACAACAAGAAAAGGAGCCTGCAATGGCAGACAACTCACAAGAACAAACTTCCGCGCCAGCAACTGAGACAGCAACACCCATTGCAACAGTGCTGACACCCCAAGCTCAAACAACTTCTCCTGCGACAACGTCAGAGAAGCCAGCCGATACGACTACAAAGGTCGAGGCGACATCCGAAGCCAGCGGCGACGGTGAGGACCTCAGCTGGGTTCCAGCGAAGTTCCTCCGTGACGGCAAGCCGGACTTCCAGAACCTCGCGAAGAGCTACCAGTCCCTCGAAAAGAAGATTGGCACCAAAGGCAGTTTCGCACCTGATTCCGTGGACGCCTACGAATACACGCCGAAGAGCATTCAGCTTGACGAGGAGTCGAACAGGGCATTCAAGGAGGACGCACTGAAGGCTGGCCTGACACCTGCACAGTATCAGTGGGCACTTGAGCAGTATGAGAAGGCGCACGAGCAAACGACCGACACGCCCGAGAAAGCGAAGGCGTATCTAGAGAAGCAATGGGGCGATGACTACGACAAGAACGTGCAGAACGCGATCAACGCGTTCGAGACGTACGTGCCCTCGCACATTCCTATCGAAGTGATCGGCAACAACCCTTTCATCATCGACATCCTTTCCCGCATCGGCAGCGAACTAGGTGAAGACGTGACGCGAGTTAAGTCCTCGGGACCTGTCGGCGTCGACAAGGATGAGATTCGCAAGATGATGGCCCACCCCGACTACTACAAGAGCACGAAGACCGGAAAAGAGCTCCAGGGCAAGGTTGCCGACTGGTACGCAAAGAACAGCAAATAACCAAACCAGACCAAACACATCAAGGCTCCCTCGGGAGCCTTTTTTCTTGTGCTGGGAATTTTCAGTACCTCAATAAATAGGAATAACGAAAGACCGAAAAGATACGCGATTGCCCTGTGTAGGTGAAGTAGTTGAGGCCCTTCGAAGGACGAAGACACGCCAGCAATCAATTAACTCCTGCCTAACAAAAACAAAAAAAAGGGGCAAGCATGGCTAACACACAACCAAACATTTTCATTCCTCAGTTCTCCGAGGAAATCCACCAAGTATTCCAACAGTCCAATACAAAGCTGCGTAGCGCGGTTCGCCAAGCGAACGGTGTGATCGGATCGACTTATGGCTTCCCGATTCTGGGTAAGGGCACAGCGGCGCAAAAGCCACGCAACGGCAACCTAGTTCCGTTTGAAGGCGATCACAGCCGCGTCGTTGCAACACTGGCTGACTGGTATTCCACAGAGTACTTGGATGACCTCGACGAGATCAAGACCAACGTTGCTCTGCGCCAAGAGTATGTGACTCAGGTCACGAGCACGATCAACCGCAAGCTCGATGAAATCATCATCACAGCGGCTCTTGCTGGCTCCAACGTCACGGGCACAACGGCTGGTGGGTGGACATACGCAAAGCACTTGGAAGCCTTCACACTGTTGAATGCAGCTGACGTAGATGAAGCAGACCGTTTTATGGTCATCGGCTCCAAGGCTCTCAGCGAAATGATGAACGAAGTAAAGGTCATCAGCGCCGACTACACAGCAGGTCTGTTGCCAGCTGTGTCCGGCGAAGTTGGCAAATTCATGGGCTTCAACGTCATCGTTTCGAACTTGCTGCCGACAGCAACGAACGTTCAAACGGCTCTGTACTTCAACAAGCGCGCGGTCGGCTTGGCAATCGGCCAGGAACCAAAGGTAGCAGTTGAGCGTGTCGTTCAGATGGACGCATGGCAAGTGATGGCGAAGATCAGCGCAGGCGCTGTGATCATCGACCCAACAGGTGTGATCGAGATGCCTTGCGCAGTCTAAGCAACCTAGATGAATGAACAAGGGTTCCAAACGGAGCCCTTTCTTTTTGTCTGCTCGATAAATACACAGCCGGTGAGCAGCGCGACGTGTTTCCTTTCATTGCTCATTTGTCAGTCGCCTCTCATCCGGTCCACCGTTTCCATAAATACCCCCTAACGAATCCATCTAGGGGGATGTCTCATGGCAATGGTCAGCGCAGTCTCGATCTGCAACATCGCACTTGCGCAACTCGGCGCAAATCCAATTCACAGTCTGAACGACGCAGGGACGGAAGCCGCTCTCTGCAACACGTTCTATGAGCAACTCGTCCGCGCATACCTCGACAAGCACCCGTGGAACTTCGCCATCCGTCGCATCGAACTACCGCCAGATTTCGAAACGCCGCTCTACCAATACAAGTATCAGTTCACGCTCCCGGCGGATTGCCTGCGCATCCTGACTGTTGACGGCGACCAGAAGTACAACGCTGAAGGCCGTCGCATCGTCACGAACAAGAGCACGTGCTTCCTCAAGTACGTCGCTGAAGTGACCGACACATCGCAGTGGTCGCAGGGGTTCATCGAGGTTCTGACAGCGGCGATGACGCTTCGCCTCGCGTATCCGATCACCAAGAGCGCCGACCAGGTATCGCTCGCTCAGCAAAACCTCCAGCTCGCCCTGCAATCGGCACTTGCCATTGACGCCTCGGAGGACATCTCAGACGACTTCGGCCCAGATGCCAGCTCGTTCATCGCCGTGAGGTTCTAAGCATGGCGAAGACAACGATGATCCAGACCGCCTTCTTGGGCGGTGAAGTCTCTCCGAAGATGCTTGGTCGCACGGACCTCAAGGGTTACGACACCAGCACGAAGACGATGCTCAACGCTCTGCCGTTCTATCACGGTGGAACGAAGCGTCGTCCTGGCACGTTCTTCCATGGCGAGGTGCGTGACAGCTCGTTCGCCGTCAAGTTGGTGCCGTTCATCTACTCGCGCACGCAGAGCTTCTTGTGCGTGTTTAACAACAGCCGCATCCAGTTCATCAAGGACGGCGACTTCATCGAGACATCGCCGGGCGTTCGCTACGAAATCACGCACCCGTACACAAGCGACGAACTGAACGAACTTCGCTTTGCCCAGTTCGGAAACAGCGTGTACTTCACGCACCCGAACTACCCGCCGAAGCGCCTCTTCCGTACTGGCGATACCAGCTGGACATTCACTGACATGGCGTTTGTCCACCGCGCTCTGACGGACTACTGGTACGAGAACGCGAACATTCGCTTCCGCATCATCAGCAACACAACGACCCCATACACGGCAGGCGGCGTGTTCACTGTGACAAGCCCGGGTGCTGGTGGCGCTGCTACTGCGACATTCGATGGAACTGGCTACGGCCAGATGGTTGCAGCGAGCAAAGCAGGGAGCCCAGCCGAGACGTGGACAGTCACCTGCATCTATGCCGACTCGCAACGCCAGGAATGGAGCGTCGTCGGCTCTGTGTCTGGCGCGATGGCCCTGCTTTTCAAGGCAGGCAACTACCCAGCCGCGATTGCTTTCTACCAACAGCGCATGTTCCTGGCTGGCACTCCAGCACAACCACAGACGCTATGGGGTTCGAAGTCAGGCTCAGACCTCGACATCACGAACTTCACACGCGGACCGGACGACAACGACGGTGTCGAACTGACGCTCGCAAGCTCTTCCAACGACATGATCTTGCACATGGTGCCGTCCCCAACGGACCTGCTGATCATGAGCTACGCAAACGAGTTCGTGATGAGTTCTACGAGTGGCGTCTACACACCAAAGACGGCCATCGTCAAGCCTCAGACCACATACGGCTGCAACCTCGTCTCCCCTCTGCGCATCGGGAACGCTGCTGTGTTTGTCCAGCGCGACGGTCGCCGTGTCCGTGCTGCAGCCTATGACCTCGGCAAAGGGTCGAACACCGCTGCGGACATGACTGTGACCTCCGAGCACATCACCGGCACAGGTGTCATCGACATGGCCTTCCAGCAAGACCCGGACTTCAATGTTTGGCTGATCCGCAAGGACGGCTACCTCGTCTCTCTGACCTACCTGAACGAGCAGGATGTCATCGCATGGGCACGCCATGACACGGACGGCTGGTTCAAGGCTGTGGCAACGATCCCTGAGAACAACAGCGACACGACCTACGTTTGCGTCGAACGCCTCGTCAACGGCGTCTACAAGAAGTACATCGAAAGCATCGACTATGTGCTGAAGTCCCTGTCCGATGCCACGATCTTTGGTGCCAGTGCGGTTGCCAAAACAACTTGGACGGGACTGGGCCACCTTGAGGGTAAGGAAGTCGTCATCGTCGGTGACAACAGCAACGGCACACGCAAGACCGTCACAGGCGGTCAGATCGTGCTCGATGTCGCAGCAAAGGAAGTCGCCATCGGCCTTCCGTACACGACAACGATCGAACTGCTGCACCCGAACCCTCAAGTGGATGGCGGTACAGCCCGCGGTCGTCAGCTATCGGTCCACGAAGTCACTCTGGTTGTCGATGAGACGGTCAGTTGCAAGGTGAACGGCAGCCCTGTTGCGTTCAGTTCAATTGGACAGCTTGCCGACAAGGCTCCCGTTCCGTACTCCGGTGACAAGCGCCTCGCGTCGATGGGCTGGGGAACGCCGCTCAACATGAAGATCGAGCAAGAACTTCCGATGCCGTTCACCTTGCTCGCGGTCGTCATGAAGGTATCCGTGAACGACTAGTGCTCCCTGCGAACCATAAATAGAGGGCAAGGGAGACACAACATGAAGATTGAGAACGCGACTATGGAAGACGTACTGCCGCTGGTGAAGCTGGCAGTCGTCATGTTCAACGAGAGCCCGAACTATGGGCGCTACAACGACTTCGACGGCGGAAAGGTGTTCGACATCCTCGCCAACCTAGTCACATCGGACAGCGGCATCGTGATCGTTTGCCGTGATGACAACGAAGAAATCGTGGGCGGATTCGTCGGCGGTGTGGACGTGATGTGGTTCTGCCGTGAGACGAAGGTGATGTACGACAACGCTCTGTTCATCCACCCAGCACATCGCGGCGGCATGACAGCAGTGAACCTTCTCAAAGAGGCGTTCCGCCAAGCAAAAGAAAAAGGCGCATCACAAGCGCAGGTGACGAACACAACGGGTGTGTTCTCGAAGCACGTCGAGCGTCTGTACCAGTACGTGGGTATGGAGCATGTCGGCGGCTTCTACAAGCTAGATTTGTAAAGGGACAGGAAGATGGCAGCAGTTTCATCACTGGTGATTGCGGGCGTAACCGTAGCCGCTGGCGCGTACAGCGCGAACCAACAAGCGCAAGCAGGTAAGGCCGCATCACGCGCAGGCCGGGATAGTGCCGCCATTGCCGCACAGAACGCAGGCGCAGAAGCCGGCGCAATGATGTACGAAGCAGAGGAAGCACGCCGTGTCGCTCAGGTGAACGCGCAGAAGCTTCAAGGTCAAGCACGCGAGTTCCGTAGCTCACAGCAAGCGCTCGTCGCTGCATCGGGCTTCACGTACGACAGCGGGACCGCTCAGGTCCTCCAAGAAGAAACAGACAACCTCGTTGCAGCCGACGCGCTGGCAATGCTCCAGGACGGCGGCCAGAAGTACATCGCTGGAAAGCTCGGGGCGCAAAACATCATCAAGGGCGGCACGTCGAACGCAATGCAGCAGATCAAGCAAGGCGATGCGCAAGGCCAAGCCCTTCAGGCGCAGGCAGTCGGCACGCTGCTCAGTTCCGCCGTCAACGCAGCAGGCAAGTACAACGCCGGAACAAAGACAACAAGCTCCAGCGGTCCACAGGTGGCCGGATGGGGTGACACATTCAAATGGGGACGCGAATAATGGCGCTCGATCCACGTAACACATTCGGCAAGCTCAGTGCTGGTGCCGCACAGGCTCCACGCGCAGCACAACTCGTTCCAGTAGACACAATCCAATCTGCAACGCTGCCAGCACTCGCAATGGCGAAGCTGGGCGACACGGTTGAGCAGAGCGCAGAGGTCATCCGCAAGGCTGGCATCGTCAACGACAAGCAGAAGCTCGAAGCGTACGGCGCTGAGCTGGGTGCGCGTGAAGCTCAGATTCGTGTCGAGCAGCAGAAGCAGCAACAGGAAAAGGGCGAGATGTGGACGCCTGAGCAGCTTCAGACTGACTACAACCAACGTCTAGACCAAGCAAAGGCAGAGCTTTCGCCGAAGTACAAGGTCGATTGGCTGGGAGACGAGAAAGGCGCGTACGAACAGAAGTGGGTTGGGGCAGCAAATGAATCGTACATGCGCAGCGTCGTTCAGCCTCGCATCGCTGACATTGGCCGTCGCAACATCGAACAGATCGCTCAAAACCACCAGACACGCGCCGCAACGTTGAGCGCAGGCGGTGACATCTTGGGTGCGCTTGCAGCCAGTGCCGCAGCGGCAGAGGCCTACGAATCGGGTCCAGCGGCAGTGTTGTTCACGCCTGACCAGGTAGCGGCTCGCAAGAACCGCATCTGGAGTGACGGTGCGATGAAGACGCTCGCCATTCAAGACCCGAAGCGCGTTGTCGAACTGACAGACGCCAGCCTTGCGCTACGTGCTGCCGCTGACAAGTCGGGCGATCAGTCTGCATTGGTTGCTGACCCACTGCGTGGTTTCTCCACTACAAAGCTGCTCGACCTGCGCAACGACTTCGGCCAGTACGCCAAGCGTGCGGATGAAGAAAAGGCACGCGAGGTTGAGAAGCAACAGCGCGTCGAAGCGAACGGCTACCAGAACGAGATGATTCTGTTCATGACCGATCCGAAGACCAGTTCTCAGCAGATCGGCCAACGTCTGATGCTGGAACGCTCGAAGATGAAGGACATGATCGCCAACGACCCGGGCAACCCCATGCTCGACGTTGTAGGTCGCAGTGTCGTTCAGATGACGAATGAACTTGAGCAACGCCAACGCAAGGCACAAGCAGATGCGAACCGTGTTGCCAAGGAAGGTCAAGCGGATGCTGGCCTTGGTGACTTCGTTGCCAGTGGCGCACGGATCGATCCAACCGATCCGAAGAGCCGAAAGATGGGCGATGCGCTGTACGACAAGCTTCAGACATCGAATGGCTACAACAATCTCAACCCAGCACAGCAACAAGATTTCGACCAGCAGTATGTCGGTCGCTTTGGCTATCTGCCAGAGAAGCGAGAACGCGACTTGAAGCAACGCGCAAACAGCAACGACCCAGCGATTGCTGCGGATGCAGTTCGTCGGCTGTCCACTCTGACGAAGATCGATTCGAACGTCATGGAGCAGCTACCGAAGCCGATGCAGACGATCATTCACAACGTGGACCGTCACGGCATGACACCGGAAGCAGCACGCAAGGGTGTACTCGATGACCAGATTCGCACCCCGGAAGAACAGGCCGTCATCAAGGACCGCATCAAGCTGAACACCGACAGCACTTCCACGAAGATGGCTCCGTTCGCTGCACAGAAGATTCTCGGCCCTGCTTTCAAGGGCGCAACGCTGCCGCCTCAAGTGGAAGCGACATACCAAGCGAACTTCGGAAACTCGTTCAAGACCAACAACCAAGACGCAGACGCTGCATCGAAAGATGCTGCGGCGGTAGTTCAGCGTGACTACTCCGTCTCGACAACAGACGGCAAGAAGGTCGTTCGCTACAAGCAGCCAGACAAGTTCGGCATTGCCGAGCCTGACCTGAAGTACCAGCAAGAGAAATACCTGAAGGGCTTGCAGATCAATGAACGTGGCTATGACAAGGACGGCAAGGAAGTCGTCGTCACCACGACGCTGAACGGCACAGAGAACACGCAGTACACGTATGTTGGTCAGAAGGGAAAGAACCCTGTCTACCGCGTCAACGTTCTCGACAAGCGCACTGGTGTACCGAAGCCTCTCATTGATGCACGCGGCCCGGTGGAGGTCGAATTCGATCCGAACGACAAGCGACCACCGGAAGTGATCGTCAAGAAGCCAGGACTCGCAGAACGCACCGGCAAGAAGGGCAACACTCTCGCTCGCGCCGCAGCCAGCTTCAACACACCGAACAACCCAAGCACACTACAACCACAGGGAGACTGGTAATGGCAGGTCTACTCAAGCCGGAAGAACGGCTCTCTACGAACCTTGCGTACACGCAAGGTGACAACGTCAATGCCCGCGCTGCCGTGGGCGAGCAATGGCGCCCATCGTTCAAGGAAGTTCGCGCCGCTGACGCTCGCCTGAACAACGTGATCGACAACCTTGACCATCGCAACGATGCGCCTGAGGTCAAGAAACAGCAAGAGGACGAGGCACGTGACCTCCTGAGCTATGCATCATTCGGCCAGCAGATTCGCGCTACGTTCTCTCAGGATGAAGTTTTGCTGGGCACGCTGGCATCCCTTGCCGTTCCTCCAGTCGCAATGCGTGCGGTTCCAGCAACGCTAGGCCGCGTCGGTGCGGCCATCACCCGTGTCGGCATCGCATCGGCGACGAATGCCACCCTGACGGCAGGGAAGGAAGCCGCTCTGCACCAGATGCAGGAAACACGCACGATGCAGGAATCCGCATACACGGTGGCAGGTGCGGCGATCCTTGGCGGTGCGTTCCAAGGGGCATTTGAAGGTCTCGGCGGTGCTATCGCTCGTCGCGCTTCCGTTGGCCCGAACGAACAAGCTGCACGTCAGGCTTTTATCAACAAGGGTACGACAGCTGAGCAAGAGCTTGGCAAGGCAATACTCGAACCCGACACGACGCCTCTGCGCTCATGGAAGAACGCACCCCTCGTCGCTCGCAAAGATGAAGTGCTCGGTGAAGCGGCAGCAGCAAACAACCTGCGCATCCGTAGCGACGAGGCTGGCCGTCAGTTCGAATTGTTCGATGACCCTCTCACGCACGGTATGTCACCTCGTACGGTTCTCGATCAGGCCGGTAAGGACATCGAGGCTCCGGGCCACAGTGGCGGCGCTGCATACGCTCAGCCAGGACAGCTTCTGGCGCGTGGACACGACACGCCTGCAACATTCCCATTTGATGGCGTTCCGGGTCAGTACGCGCTCGATCCGAAGAGCCCAAAGCTGACAGCCGTAGCGACTGGCGTTGACCAGTTGGCGCGCAAGCTGTCCGGCGATAAGTGGGATGCGACGACGACATTCAACAGCTACATGCTGATGTCCAAGAACCAGAGCACACGCTCTCTGGCGGCTGACCTGTTGCCTCTCAACACAGCGACACGCCTTTCCGAATCAGGATCGGCAAACCCGATGCCTCTTGGCTCCAAGGTGGAGTCGTTCAAGCATCGCTACCTCGACAAGCTGGACGAACTGGAGAACCACAACCTCGCTGAGTACAAGGCCGAGTGGTCGAAGATGACCGCCGAGCAACACGAGTCGATTGTCGATTGGGCAACACAGGTCATGACGAACGGTGACCGTGCTCGTGCGTATGAGCTTGTGGACCGCTTCCGAACGAACGCGGCACAGAGTCCAGTGCTGAAGGGTACGCGCAAGAACATGGAGACCGACCTTGCGCGCAAGGACTTCAACATGCTGGCGAAGTTCGCTGGTGACAACGGCTTCGAAGCACCGATTCCTGCGGTCACTCGTTACAGCCGCATGCTCAATCAGCAGATCACGAACGACATTGCTACTCGTGGCAACCGTGCTGGTGCGTGGCAGATTGACCAGAACGCAGACCGTGGCATCTCGGAAACGTACGGTCACGCTCGCCTCTGGAGCCGCGACAAGATCATCGCGATGGCTCCCGGTGATGACATTCCTCCGTTCGTCCGTATCGCCGCTCGCTTCCACGACCCCGAGTTGGAAGGCACGCCGCTTGATCAAGCATGGCGTCTCTACAACCACTTCCGTGATTCGGACGGTGAGTTCAGCAACTTCGAGCTCCGTGGCGCTACGGGTGGCCCTGACTCAGCAAAAGGCGTGGTTCTCGGCCACTTGCCGACAAACGCATTCATCGACTTCCTTGAGAACGACGCAAGTGCCCTGACGGAGATGTACGTCAAGCGCAGTGCTCGTGCGATCGTTCCTCGTGAGCACTTCGAAAGCCCGGAGTGGACGAACGTTTACAACGAGCGAATCTCGCACATCCACCAAGAGGCAGAGAACCAGATTGTTGAGCTGGGCCAGCGAACAGACCTGAAGCCGGGTCAGTTTGAAGCAGACCAAGCAAAGATTCTCAACCGCACGAAGAAGGACACGGAGCAACTGCAGTGGGCTTTGGACCGTGCGCTTGGTGTTCCTGAGAAGCAATCGGACATCGTCTCTGCTCTCCGTACTGGCATGAGCGGGATGATGCTAGGTCGCTCGCTGAACGCCAACATGGGTGACTTGCACTCGATGGCTGTCCTCGATGCGGTCAAGCGTGTTTTCGTTGAATTCCCAACAGAAATCGTTGCAGGCATCCGCCGTGCGATTGCTGATCCATCAAAGCCGGGTGCCATCGACTTCGAGCAGGCACGCCGCTTGGGAACGATCCAACGCCACTTCATGTATGACTCGATGAACGATGGCATGAACGCTGTCGTCTCAGAAATGGATCGTGCTCGCGTTTCGACCTGGAAGCGTGGTGCTCAGTGGTTTGCCGACACAACGCACATCTTCAGCGGCATGAAGGCATTCAACGATTCCGGCCGCAAGATGATGACGACCGACATCAACGACAACTTCATCAAGTTCCTGAAGGGTGAGCGCTCGCTGAACGAGACACAGTTGTCAGAGTACAACCGTTTCGGCTTGGCGACGAACCTTGACGACGAGATGACGCAGCGCGTTCATGCGCAAGTCTTGCAGCACGGCCAGACGGTGGACGGGATCGACTACCCCAATGCTCACCTATGGGATGACGCGCAAGCGGCTGAGCACTTCATGGGGTTCAACAAGCGTGCCGTCAACTCGTACATCCTTGAGCCCGATGCAACAACAAAGATGATGATCGAGCGCGGTGAGCACTCCGGGTTCTTCTCGTCCGTTCTTCAGTTCACATCGTTCATCCGTGCAGCGATTGACAAGCAGATCGTGCCTTCGTTCCAAGGTGGACCGTCCGCGATCCTGAAGACATACATGAAGCTCGCTGCGTACAACTACGCCGGTGCCTACACATGGCAACTGATGTACGGCAAGGACGACATCAACGACGAGAAGACGCAGAACACGATCTGGGGTCGTGCTCTCAACAACACGATCTTGCTGCCCTCCTCTTTGCTGATGACGGCGATGAAGGTGCTTGAACCTTCTGTCGGTCAGGCTGGCGAATGGCTAGGTTTGACGCCGAAGTACAGCATGGAGAAGGAAGCGTTGCCGATCTTGAGCGGCGTAAGCAAGGTTGCCAAAACTGCGAAGGGTCTTGGTCAGATGGCAACCGACGACACGATGACGGACGAGCAGAAGGAAAAAATCTGGATGAATAGCTCACAGATGGCACCGTACCTGAACACGCCACTCGGCCAGATGTTCACGAAGCTCATCCTGAAGTACCAGTACCACCGAGACAACCAATAACAAAAACGAAGGAGACAGGGATGGAAGAAAAAGTAAACCTCTCGCAGTTCACGCCAGCCGTGGAAGCTGTAGAGACATCGATCATGAACCGCGCGAAAGCGAAGGCTGACAAGGCGGCGAAAGAGATTGAAGAGAAGGCAGCACTGGCGCTAAAGAACCGACGCCGCAGCCAAGAGAACGCGAACGCTGCTGCTCAGCGCACTCGCATGAAAAAGATGTACGAAGAGAAGAAGGAGATGCACGCTCAGCTGGGCGTGGCGATCAACGAGATGCTTCGTCAGTTCTGCCAGGAGCTACAGGGCCTGTTGCTCGTCAAGGTCGATCAGCTGTTCGACCGTGATGCCGTTGAGCGTCGCAAGAGCCAGATGTCGATCCTGAAGGAAACGATGGCGACCGTGACCATGCTTCAGAAGATGCAGGAGTCCTTGGAAGACAAGTACAACATCAAGAAAGAAGACGCCAAGGAGAACAACGGCGACAACGTTGTGCTGTTCAAGAACGCTCAGAAGCTGATGGCGAAGGCAGCGAAGTGATGCCCCGTCATTTCATTCGATAAGCTCGTTGCTCAGCCCAGGTCAGTGTCGGTGGCTCAACGGGAGGCTTCGCCGCATCTCTGATTCTCTTGGCTTCATCAAGCTGTGCTCGCCTCGCCTTCCAAAGTTCGAGCCTCCTGGCGTGCCACAGGGCGCGCTGGAAGCCAGTCATGCGCGGCTTGTTAGGTGGTTCTCCAAAGGAGTTCTTGCGCATGTCGATCTTCGGCTCAGGAATCTCCTCTGACTTCGGGGCGAAAAGCACAGCGTCGGTGTCAGCCAGCGACCGCTTTGTTCCGTCTTCCTCGAAGTGGATGATCTCGTGGCACCACTCGCACACTGTCACGAGCATCGCGTCGTTGGTGCCTTCGAGTACATCGCGGTCGTAGCTCCGGTGATGAACCACATCCCCAGAACTTCCACAGGATCGGCAAATTCTGCCGTCGCGTTTGAGGATGCGCGGCTTGATGGTCTTCTTCCATCTCGGAGATTTCAGATACTCTGTCTCGTAGTCCATCAGAACGACATCGCCGCCAGCCTTTGCGGCGTCGAGCAGCTGCCCGACCTCCAACACCGCTCGTTCGATTTCTTCGAGTGTCAGCATAGGAGGGAATGATGCAGGGTGTGACGTCATGGCTACTTGCTTCCATCCGGACAGACGATCAAGATTCCTACTGCCAAAAGTCAGGCTTGAGACGTCGCAACGTGAGGCGCATCTTGAGTTCCTGCTCATAGTCATTTCGCTGTGCTTCCGACACGGACTGCTTCGGGCTGCTGTAGCCGCGCATGGTATCCGCGACCTCGACGGCAGACGCGTAGAAGTAGTCCCTGTTCATACTGAACCCTTGTCGCACCATGCAGACGCGTATCGCTTCGTACTTCTTGTCGAGGTAGTCCTGCGTCGCCGCCTGATTTGTTTGGACGCCGATGATTTTGTATGCCTCGGACTCGCAGCCTGCGAACACCATTGATTTGTCAGCACTCAGGGCGCTCGATGACAGGAACGGCACACAGGCAGCTAGGCAAAGTCGCAGAAACGATTTGTTCATGTGTGGCCAAACTCGTTGTCGAAGGGGTCACGCCCATGGGCTCAATTTCCGGATCACTTTTTATCCGGATCAAATTCCCGCCGGGGAGTTACGAAATTTTACGTTCATCGAGAACGACATGCTCAACGGCGAGGTGATTCGCCTGGACGGAGCGATTCGATTGGCGCCCCGCTGAGTTCGGAGGCCGGCGGCTTCGCGCTGCCGGTGCGGTCCAGGCGCTCGTAGTTCGAGATCACCTGGGCCCCGAGCAGCACCAGCGTGGCCGCGATCTCCAGGCTCAGCAGCACCACGATGGCCGTGGTGAGCGAGCCATAGACCACGTTCACCTGCGACAGCGTCGAGAAGTACCAGATCAGCACGCGCCGCGTGAGCTCCCACAGCAGAGCGGCCGTCACGCCGCCCAGCAGCGCATGCCGCAGCGACATGCGCCCGGCCGGCATCACGAGGTAGAGCGAGGTCAGCATGAAGATCTCGCCGCTCAGCCCCAGCAGGTAGAGCAGCAGGCCCGAGACGCCCGACAGCGACCAGCTGCGCCCGAGCAGGTCGACGCTCTCGCGCCCCACCAGCTGCAGCGCGCCCGACACCAGCGTGACCAGCAGCAGCCCCACGCACAGGCACAGGATGTAGATGTAGGGCATGGCCACCGACACCAGGAAGTGGCGCTTGTGGTCGGCCTTGCGGTGGTGAAAGATCACCGCCATCGCGCTTTCGAGCACGCTGAAGGCCAGCGAGCTGAAGAAGATCATGGTCACCAGCAGCACCGGCCCCAGCACGTCGCGGTGGTCCAGGAAGCTCGACAGTTCGGCCACGATGGCCTTCGACTGCCCCGGCAGCAGCCAGCCCAGGTATTGCCCGATGGTGCGCAGCAGTTCGGCCTGGTCGATCACGTGGGACAGCGCGATCACGCTCACGATCAGCAGCGGCACGATCGACAGCAAGGCGTAATACGCCACCGCGCCGGCGAGCAGCAGCCCCTGGTTGGCGCGGAATTCCTTCAGCGCGTCCCAGGCGAAGCGCAGGGGATGGCGCAGCAGCGGCGCGGCGTGTTTCAAGGGGTTGGGGGTCGTCATTCGTGGATTCCGGACGCTTTCAGTATGCCGTCGGCCCGCGGGCGTGCCGCCGCTTGCGTATGATTTGCCGCTCTTCGCCTACATGACCATCCCCGCTTCATTCATCCAGGAACTCATCGCGCGCGCCGATGTGGTAGAGATCGTCGGGCGCTATGTGCAGCTCAAGAAGGCCGGCGCCAATTTCATGGGGCTGTGCCCGTTCCACGGCGAGAAATCCCCCTCCTTCTCGGTCAGCCCGACCAAGCAGTTCTATCACTGCTTCGGCTGCGGGGTGCACGGCAACGCCATCGGCTTTCTCATGGAGCACGCGGGCATGGGCTTCGTCGAGGCGGTGCACGACCTGGCCGGCCAGTACGGCCTGCAGGTGCCCGAGGACGACGCCTCCCCCGCCGAGCGCGCCCGTGCCGCCAACCAGCGCCAGAAGCAGGCCACGCTGACCGACGTGCTCGAGAAGGCCGGCGACGCCTACCGCAAGCAGTTGCGCCAGGCGCCCGGCGCCATCGAATACCTGAAGGGCCGCGGCGTCTCGGGCGAGGTGGCCAAGCAGTTCGGCATCGGCTATGCGCCGGCCGGCTGGCGCTCGCTGGCCAGCGTGTTCCCCGACTACGACGACCCGCTGCTCGCCGAGAGCGGCCTGGTGATCGTCAACAACGAGGAAGGCCAGCTCAGCGAGGCCGACGCCAAGCGCTACGACCGCTTCCGCGACCGCGTGATGTTCCCCATCCGCAACGTGAAGGGCGAGTGCATCGGCTTCGGCGGCCGGGTGCTGGGCGACGAGAAGCCCAAGTACCTGAACTCGCCCGAGACGCCCGTGTTCAGCAAGGGCCGCGAACTCTACGGCCTGTACGAGGCGCGCGCCGCCTTCCGCGATCGCGGCTACGCGCTGGTCACCGAGGGCTACATGGACGTGGTGGCCCTGGCCCAGCTCGGTTTTCCCAATGCGGTGGCCACGCTCGGCACCGCCTGCACCACGGAGCACGTGCAGAAGCTCTTCCGCTTCACCGAATCGGTGGTGTTCAGCTTCGATGGCGACGCCGCCGGCCGCCGCGCCGCGCGCAAGGCGCTCGACGGCGCCCTGCCCTATGCCACGGACGTGCGCAGCATCAAGTTCCTGTTCCTGCCGGCCGAGCACGACCCCGACAGCTTCATCCGCGAGCACGGCGCCGAGGCCTTCGCCCGCTTCGTGAACGAGGCGACACCGCTGTCGCGCTTCATGCTCGAAGCCGCCCGCGAAGGCTGCGACCTGACCGCCGCCGAGGGCCGCGCCCACATGACCAGCAACGTGCGCCCGCTCTGGAGCGCGATGCCCGACGGCGCGCTCAAGCGGCAGTTGCTCGCCGAGATCGCGGCGCTGGTACAGCTCGACGCCGCGGCGCTGTCGGACCTCTGGGCATCCACGCCCGGCCCGCGCAAGGCCGGCGCGCCCGCGCAGCAGCGCCACAACGAGCCCGGCGGCTACGGCGGGAGCGGGGACGACTATTACCCTGACATGCCACCGCCGCAGGACTTCGAGCCACCGCGCTATGAAAGCGATAGCAAGCCGAAGTTCCAGCCACGCAAGTTCGTCAAGGGCAAGCGCTGGGGCGGCAAGTTCGAGGAACCGATCGAACCCCTGCGCGGCCGCGGCGCCCCGCCGAGCCGGCCCGACGTGGCGGTGCGGCTTCTGGTGTCGAACATGGCGCAGTGGGAGGCGCTGTCGCACGAGCTGCACGTGATGCTGTGCGACCTGCCCGGCCAGCACGGCGCGCTCTTCACCTGGCTCGACAGCCAGCTGCACGAGCACGGCATCCAGCCCTGGGCGGCCCTGCGCGAAGGCATGCGCGGGCTCGATTTCGAACCGCTGGCGGAGCGCCTCATGGCGGTGTCCGAAACCGGTCCGGTGCCTGACGGCGAGGAAGCGCAGCACCTGGCCGACGCCGCGCGGGAGCTGGCCAGCGTGCTCGACTTCATGCTCGACGACCGCCTGAAAGTCCAGCAAAGCGAGGCCATCGCCGCCGTCGGGAAAGACCCGAAGGCGCTCGAGCGCTACAAGGCGCTGGAGACCCGCCGGCTCGAATTGCGGGCGCGCTTGCGCTCTTCCGGTGCAGAAACTGCTTGAAATTTGCGCAACACGCTATAATGTAGGGCTTCGCAACTGGCGAAATTAGGCAAGAGCGACAGC
>JAJDFF020000293.1:11413-41560 GCA_021527025.2 Geoglossum cookeanum | reverse complement strand
TAACTCGGACTACCCCGTTCCCCACGTTCCCGCGATTACATATGACTCCATGGCATGGAGTTAACGGTTATGGGGTTCAGCACGACCCAACAGCGCTGTTAGCCCACCGAAGCCCGCCCGACGACCGCACTCTCGGAAGCTTTCGGCGTCGGTGTACCAATGCTCTTCAACAGATCGACGATTCTATCGAATCCGTTCGCAGTAGCTATTGACAGCGGTGTCCGGTCATGTTCGTCCTTGGAGTCTACGCAAGCGCCCTTCTGAAGCAGTGTTTCGACCACAGCATACTTCCCTTCCATCGTAGCTATCGACAGCGGTGTCTGGCCTTTGCAATCTTTGGATTCTATATCCACTTCTTTCTCTAGGAGGAGCTTGACAATACCATCCCATCCTTTCATTGCGGCTAACGCCAGTGGAGTCCGGCCGCTGTAATCCTTGGATTCTATATCCACACCCTTCTCTAGGAGCAGCTTGGCAACACCATACCGTCCTCTCATTGCGGCTAACACCAGTGGAGTCTGGCCGCTGTAATCCTTGGATTCTATATCCACACCCTTCTCTAGGAGGAGCTTGACAATACCATCCCATCCTTCCAATGCGGCTAACGCCAGTGGAGTCCGGCCGCTGCAATCCTTGGATTCTATATTCACACCCTTCTCTAAGAGCAGCTTGGCAACACCATACCGTCCTCTCATTGCGGCTAACACCAGTGGAGTCTGGCCGCTGTAACCCTTGGATTCTATATCCACACCCTTCTCTAGGAGGAGCTTGACAATACCATCCCATCCTTCCAATGCCGCTAACGCCAGCGGAGTCCGGCCATCACTATCCCTGGAGCTTGGATCGGCATCCTTCCCCAGCAGTATCTCGACGGATTTAAGGTCCCCACTTACAGCAGCTAATGACAGCGCTGTCTGACCATTTTTGTCCTTGGATTCTAGATCCATGGCCTCCCCTAGGAGCATCTTAACAATATCATTCCTCCGATCCATAACGGCTAACGCCAGCGGAGTCCGACCGTCATTATCCCTGACGCCTGGATCGGCACCCTTCTCTAGGAGCAGTTTGACGATATCACACAGCCCTCCCATAGCGGCTAACGACAGCGGTGTCCAGCCGGTACTCTCTTTGGATTCTATATCCACATCCTTCTCTAGGAGCAGTAGTTTGATATTATCGACCTGTCCATAGATGACCGCTAACGACAGCGGGGTCCGACCGCCATTATCCCTGACGCCTGGATCGGCACTCTTTTTTAGAGGCAGCTTGATAACACCACCGCATGCGCTCAAGGCGGCCATCGACAGCGGCGTACGATCATGTTCGTCCTCGGATTCTGCACAAGCGGTCTTCTGAAGCAATGCCTTGACCACAGTATGCTTCCCATACATAGCGGCTAATGACAGCGGTGTCCGGCCGTGACAATCATTGGATTCTATATCCACTTCTTTCTCTAGGAGGAGCTTGACGATACCATCCCGTCCTTTCATTGCGGCTAACGCCAGTGGAGTCTGGCCGCTGCAATCCTTGGATTCTATATCCACACCCTTCTCTAGGAGCAGCTCAGCAACACCATGCCGTCCTCTCATTGCGGCTAACGCCAGTGGAGTCTGGCCGCTGCAATCCTTGGATTCTATATCCACACCCTTCTCTAGGAGGAGCTTGACAATACCATCCCATCCTTTCATTGCGGCTAACGCCAGTGGAGTCCGGACGTTCCAATCCTTGGATTCTATATCCACACCCTTCTCTAGGAGCAGCTTGGCAACACCATGCCGTCCTCTCATTGCGGCTAACGCCAGTGGAGTCCGGCCGCTGCAATCCTTGGATTCTATATCCACACCCTTCTCTAGGAGGAGCTTGACAATACCATCCCATCCTTCCAATGCGGCTAACGCCAGCGGAGTCCGGCCATCATCATCCCTGGAGCTTGGATCGGCATCCTTCCCCAGCAGTATCTCGACGAGTTTAAGGTCCCCACTTACAGCAGCTGATGACAGCACTGTCCGACCATTGTCACCCCCAGATTCTAGACCCAAACCTCTCTCTAGGAGTATCTTGACAATATCATACCACCCGTTTATAGAGGCTAACGCCAGCAGAGTCCGGCCACGATCGTCCCTAGAGTTCAGATCGAAATTCTTCTCTACCAGCAACTTGAAAATACCATATAACCCTTTTATAGCGGCTAACGACCACGGAGTTTGGCCGCTATTGTCCTTGGAGTTTGGATCGGCACCCTTCTCTAGCAAAAGCTCAACGGCCGGACCAGCCCCACGCATAACGGCCAATGATAGAGATGTCCGACCGTAAATATCCCTACAGCATATATCAGCACCTCCGTCCAGTGCCCGCTGGACCACCTCAATTAGTCCATTCTCAGCAGCTCGCAACAGCGTCCGATCGAGTGTATCGGTGCTCTCCAGCAGTGGCGTGATATCTCTACGGCGTGACATAATCGATTATTAGAAAGATAGCTGATTATCGTCGATAAAAGGCGGTTATGATGGTTATGGCCGATTACTGGAGGGATAGATGGACACTATATAGCCGCACTACCACCCCACACCAGCGATTAATAGCAACGGCATCGAGAAATTCTATTTTTAGAGCCAAGCTCCTTCTACTACAACTCAGAGACTCCAAAATGCCAACCAACCTATAGAGACAGCAACAGCGGCAACACAGTAAGGTGATCCTCTATTTATTTGGCATTAGCGCTGTATCCTAGCTTAAACGCCGTCCTTTGTTCCCAAGAAGCGAAATGCAGCGGCGTCCCCCAGCGGAACGGGATTTATTTTAGCGGGGGGTGGTTGTAGTGCTCCTTCTATCCAATCAGCGAAATACTTTAGATGGAGCAGTAACCAGATAATCAGTATCAGTTACATGCTCTTAGTAAAGCTGGCTCCCAATGCCTTGATACCCTGCCGGTGCCAAAACCAGATCTACATATCCTCAATCCCCGCTCTTTCGGGGCTTCCCAATTTCGTAGCCCAGCGAAGATAGGGCATCCTATCCACCCTCTTGCCGCGCTTAGTTTGGCCAGGTTTTCAAGAAGCGCCCGTAGTGTGGCAGAACCGACAAACTACGAAGGTCGGCGCTAAAAGCCTCCGTGTGTGTGCGCGACTCTTTACCCACACTGTGGGCCGGGGATAAGGGTCTGCCCTAAGCGTGCTTTCCGAGTCACGGAACCGGAGTTAATGGCTCTCACGTGTATATAAACCCACTAGGCCACGCGTAGAATTAAGCAAGCAACACCTCCGCAACTGACCCCACGAATAGCCTTCTCAACACGAAACCCCAACAGTACAAATTTCCAACCGGCTCCTGTAGGATAACAGCCGGCATTAGCGCTGGCATTGGGCGGTTGGCTAGCCATTACACTCCCCTATCTCGGCCACTGGTCCACTAGGCAGCCTGAACGAAAAGTCTTCGCTCGCGCCTCCGGGTCAATTAGAACTCACTACATAGTCTGCCTCCTCTATCCTAACAGTCTCCGCTGAGCCTGTCTTGTCGCTGGGCCGGGCTGCCAAGATAGGGGTAACATAACGGTTAGCCCCTTTCGGCAGCGTCGCTGTCCAACATCGACATTGCCTAGCACCTGACAGTTAGTTCCCATACATTCTGTTCTACATGGTGAGAAGGTAGTTTTTGGGGCCAGTTGCGGAGGTGTAGCTTGGTGAATTCTACCAGGGGTTCTGTGAGTTTATATACACGTGGGGTAACGTAATTCACTCATATAACTCGCCCACAATGGTCGGGTGCAAACGGGAGACGGGCATTTTCAGTTGGCTCGTTCAGTTGCCCAACTAGGCGGCAACCTCCCCTAGAATGCTATTAGGGCATTCCATCCATCCCCTCGGAGGCTCCGCGTGAAAACCGTAGGCTTAAGCAGGGCGCGCGGCGAACAGTAGGACAGCAGGTCAGAATACAGATATAGAATAAATGCTGAGCACCTTTGGAGGTGGGCATCGCCCTGACTAGGTAATTCCGGCAGGCCAAGCCCTGCCGCTGCCAAGGATCGATGGTGTCCGATGGCCACCGCCTTCAGGGGCTGCCAAGCAGTACTAGCGTGGCAGCCCTATCCCGTGTTCCTGACATTCGGGGTCGTCTCCGGCGAAAAAGCGGCGGGCATGTATGCCGGTGCTTGCAGCAAGCCGTTGAAACTCTAGGCTGTGTCAAGCATATCATCCAGTACGCTTGAGCTAGCCGGTGTAGCACTGAGAATAAGAGGGAAGAAGGTGCTGATAGTTTATAGGCAGTTGAGAACAACCGGAATCTATAGACAACTAAGTCAATCAAGAAGTCATCTGCGACTGCAGTCATAAGCACTGATTATGTTTACATTGTAACTATCTCGTGACTACGCTATGGTCACCATTTACATTGCCTCCACCCGGCTGACCCAATCCAAGGGCTGCGCCAACATTCCCGATACGGTGGAGATACACCAGCATGGGTGAATTTGGGGAGGGAAACGCGGTTGTTCAGCGCAGCCCAAGACAACATATTCCCAGAGGCCTAAAGAAGCAAGTGGAGGCTACAAATTTGGAATTCCTTTTCTTCCAGCAGGCGGTGCGATTTCTTGGTGCTAATTCGCAGTGTCGGACAGATGTAGAAAAGGCAGTCGCAACGCGGTCACAACGAACTTTATGGGCGCAAAGAAACGACAGTAAATTGACCTTAGATAATAACCCCCCTGAATACCGAGCGTTCAAGCTGTCCATATAATCACCTGAGTGTTCACTGCTCACTCACTCCGTTGCCTGGTTGGGTTAAGTGCGTCTGGGTACCCTAATGGACTGCCTCTATTGGGCTGCCCCCTTCCCCGTGTCCGTGGTGCTCCGCGCGGGCATTGCGTGTGGCGCCGTGGCATGGTGTTCGCGGTTATAGAGTCTAGTAGCATTCCAGAATGCCACTGCTCTATCGAAAGCACGTCTCATGCCCCTACTATTGGAAGCTTATGGCAACTATGTACCACCGCTCTTCACTAGCAGATTGATGATACGGCTGTATCCGTTCGCAGTAGCTAACAACAGCGGTGTCTGACCAGAATTGTCCACAGATGTTGGATTAGCACGGTACTCAAGTAGCAAATCAGTACTGTCATAACACCCCTTCATAACGGCTAAAGATAGCGGTGTCCGGTCATCTTCGTCCTTGGAGTCTACGCAAGCGCCCTTCTGAAGCAGTGTTTCTACCACAGTATACTTTCCTTCCAAAGCAGCTAACGACAGCGGTGTTCGGCCGTTACGATCCTTGGATTCTAGATCCGCATTGTTCTCTAGAAGTATCTTGACAATACCGTCCCATCCGTTCATAGCAGCTAACGACAGCGGAGTCCGATCGAGGTCGTCCTTGGAGTCTATACAAGCGCCCTTCTGAAGCAATGCCTTGACCACAGCACTCTTCCCTTCCATAGCGGCTAACGACAGCGGAGTCCGACCACGTTGGTCCTTGGAGCCCAGATCGGCATTCTTCTCGAGCAGCATGCCAACGACTACAAGATCCCCACTCATAGCGGCTGATGACAGCAGCGTCTGGCCATTATCGTTTTTGGACTCTGGATCGGCGCCCATCTCAAGCAGTACCTTGATTTCTCCAAGATGTAGATTGTTATAATCCAGTCTGTTGGCTTCACGCAACCACCTGTTAATGACACTTTCGTAAAGGATCTCCGTCTCCGTTGCCTGTTTACCGGGTAACATATCGAATTATTAGAAAGATAGCTGGTTATAGTTTGTAAAAGATGGTTACAGTCGATTACTCGAGGGATAGATGGACAATATATAGCCGCATTCTTACCCTTTCGCACAGCGCCCACACCAGCGTTTAATGGCAATGGCGTCTAGAGATTTCTATCCTCAGAGTCAAACTCCCTCTACTACGGCTCGGAGACGCCAAAGTGCCAACCGACCCATAGAGCCAGCATCGGCGACAACATAGTAGAGGTGTCCTCTATTTATCTGGTATTAGTGCTGAATCCTAGCTGAAACATCTGCCGGTCATACCTGATGTGCAGCGCTATCCTGTGTTCCCAAGCAGCGAAACGCAGCAGCCAGCTGGGATCAGGTACACTCCCCTTGTAGACATAGTTTAGAATACCTAGATATCCTGCGACGTCCAGAGTACATGTTCATGCCCTCAATCCAACACCTCGCATTTGGCTGGTTCAGATCCCAATCTCCACTCCTTTAGAATAGCGCAACTCATAACCCAGATAAGATGAAGGATCCCATCCACCTTCTCCTCGCGCTTAGTTCAACTCCGTTATGGAGAAGCGCCGGTCGTGTAGCAGCGACGTCAGATATGAAAACCCGGCGCCAAAAGTCTCAAACAGAACGAAATTCTAAGGGGACAGCACAAATAATTAGCTGATTGACACTCTGCCGTCGCGGCGCCACTCTCTAACCACGATTGATTTCCCGATTAATCCTGATTTACTTCCATATAATCTATTTTTAAATAAGCGAAAACCGTGGGTCTTTTGTGCCCGGATAATCCGCGCTCTGAGGGCACTGGACTGGCTGAGTTATCAGAGGTTTTCGAGGTCGTGATGGGATACCGTTGTATGATCAAAGCCGTACTCCAGACTACGTCCAGCAGGTTTTCGGTCGGGCGGGTGAGCGGACCAGGTAACGTCTGAGATGGCGGAAAGGAACGGATGGCGAAAATCCCACAGTTCCCGGCCACTCCACCCCATCAAGAGTCCCTAACACAACCATGCCACGAAAACGAAGTGCGCGCACATCGGAAATCGAATCCAAGGTAGAAAAAGCCATACTGGCTTTAAAATCGGGAGAGGCAAAAAGTGCTTATGCAGCTGCAAAGCTGTTTGATGTGGATCGCAAAACTGTGACGCGTCGTCTTAATGGAGGCCTCAACTGCTCTCAATCCCGCGAATCGGCCCAACTGCTTTCTATAGCTGAAGAGGAGGCATTAGCTTTATGGTGCCAACGTATACCAGCTGGTGCATGTCCAGTTTGACATCAAGTAATAAGGGAAATGGCATGGGAAATCATGATACGTCGCATCGCGTCAGTCAACACATCGGCTATGCAGCTTGTCAACCTTCCAACAATTGGCAAAAATTGGGTAAAACGATTCTTACAGCAATATCCGAGACTGAGAACTGTTAAAGGAAGGCGATTAGATTTTTCACAATGAAAAGATACTACTATTGAAGATATTCACCATTGGTTTACAGCATTTGAAAATGCGTCAAGAGAACATTGCTTTAAACAACATAATGTTTACAATATAGATGAAATGGGTTTTTTGATTGGAACTAGTTATTGCAATAGAGTAGTTATTGATAGTACTCTAAGAACCCGATACAAGATGGAGCCTGGTCGGCAAGAATGGGTTACAGCAGTTGAATATATTTGTGTGGATGGGTCGGTACTTACATCACTTTTTATCTTCAAAGGTCAACATATCAGTAATAGCTGGATTGATTCAACTGTTCCTCATGATTGGCAATTCAGTACTAGTCCAAAGGGATGGATTAGTAATGAGCATGGAATTGAGTGGTTAAGATGGGTTTTTGAACCGGCAACTCAGGGAAGAGTACAGGGCAAGCAATGGCTTCTTATATATGATAGTCATGATAGTTATATAACAGGGAATTTTATTATCCATTGTATGCTAAATTAAATTACTCTTTTGATAATGCCTCCACACAGTTCTCATCTACTTCAGCTAGCAGATATCGGTGTATTTAGACTATTGGCGATTTATCTTGAATAGGAGACTGATTGTGTAATGGCGCGCGGACTATGTATGCACGGGTTGACGGGTTGGCGCATAGGGTAACCCAAGGGGGTTATTGAGCGGCACCCTGTATATAGTCGTCTCGCTGGCCTCAGGAGCGAGGCCAGCGATCAGTTCTTCAAGCTATTAGAATCGAGCCTCTGTCTACGTTCCACACCTCGTAACCGCTTCCATATCGCGACCCGACGTGTACCTGAACCCCCTAACAGCCAACTCCTATTGTAAGCCCGATTGTAGTCCCTAATCGCCAGGACGCACACCCGGCGACCGGCAAGCGTCACACTGCCACAAAGTCCCCAGGAGACTGCTCCTTACAGATTGCCTAACTGATAATGGTGTTTGTCACATTACCAAAGCTGAATGGATTCAGCTGTATATTATTGTAAGACAGAAAGCATTTACCGAAAAAAACATTTTTTCTGCATATTGTAAAGCAAGTTTATATCTATTAAACTGACAGAAAGTTCTTTGTCATCTTCCAACAGCATCAGAATAACTGACAACCCCAACATCAACACCAGCAATTCAGTTACCATGGCTCAGCATTTCAACAATAAATAAAGAAGTACTTAAGTAAAGTACTAGAGTATTCAAATCGAAGGTCTCTCAAGGATTACCACTTAGTTCTCCTTTCCAACACTATCCACTTAGTTTGGTAGGAATCACAGAAAATCTTGCAATATAAGTCAATATTCTAGAGAAACATAACAAGATGCAAGAAAAGATCTTAAGCAATCAGAAGAAAAAGATATCAGGCAAGCGAATGGTACTAAAAGGTCATTTTGTTTTAACTACGGAAGAGATCTTAAATGAGGTCAGGAAGGCAGAAGCAGAAACTGTGGGCCGGAAGACTAGAGGCAAAACTGGGACCTCATATTACAGCCGAAAGTGCAAGCAATCAGAAATACCTTCATAGAATGAAAAGGATTCCTCTAACAATGATGGTAGTGATACCAGTGACTGTATTGTGGTTGGGAACTCTTGATAGAGTGGAGTGGCCAGGAACTGTGAGATTTTCACCATCTGTTCCTTTTCGCCATCTCAGACATTAGGACTAATTATCCACGTTATAAGAGAGGTGTCGAAGGTATTGAAAAGAATTGGATTGATACTCTTATTGTATATATACTATGTGAAAATCTATTGAAGTAAGACATATAGAGTAGATTGATTAACTATGTGAATAAAGGTTAGAATAGGACCACTGCAGATGATCACTAGATGACATATAAGCCCCTATTTTATTATATACAATAAGAGCGGGATTTACAGACAATTAAAGTGCTATTGTAAGAACTGTAGCGCGAGTCTTGGGGATATATAGTAGTGTGACAACTTATAGTCATGATGGAGTAGCTCTGGCATAGTACAATCGTAATGCGTTTGTAGAGGCAATGTGTTTATCACAGTAGTAAAGAAGCAATTAGCAGAAGTGCTCTCAGTATTGTGACCTATAAGAAGAACTAATCGCTGCCCATTCTACTATGGATAGCAGGCTGATTAAATACATGGTTTCACCGGCTCTGCGCCGGCTACCTTGCATCATAGCTATACACCCATTGTCCTGACTTCTGCTGGTAATGGTGATGTTATCAATGGGGTGTTCCTGCTATTTTGTAACGGGTCCACGAGAGCTCGGACCGCGGAGCGAGCCGCGCTCGCTCTGCCAAGGTTCATGGCTCACGAACCCCTTAAGAAGACCGACGAGGATGCTTCTTGCAACTTCATCGGTCAACACACCTATTGTACATAGACTACTATTAGAATATCCCGACCGTACATACTCCCGAACCTTATACCGATACGAACCACTAGTTTGTAGTACATTCGAGACGTCCGTCTAAACGATATCAAGCCCGAGCACCTACAGCCAACCGCCTGGACCCTTACATATTTCCATAGTATTGTCTCTATAGTATACTACTGTAAAGGTCGCTCATATGGCAAACGTCAGATGGCTGAGGGCCGCAGGTGGTCCGCCGGCGGCATGTGACTGACATGTATTTAGCCTTATCGCTAGCAGCCCTTTGGGGGTCAGCGATTAGTTCTTATTAAGAAGTTATCAAGAAGTCACCTTAACCTCGTCTCTCATCACTAGAAACCTAGCCGGCGCTCCTATGGATCGCCTGTGGCACCCTGATGGCACAGCTAACTACCTGCCCTTTGATTCATTGCCTACAAGACGTCTATATACACTGCGACCGGCACACTACCGGTACCACGACGAGACACCTGCGGAGAGGCGTCTCAGCACCCCTTACAACTACTTTTGTAACAATGTCCTTGTCTAATAAGGACTGTTTCTGTCATGCATCTGAATGCGCTGGACGTCATATGCTTGCAGGGGATGCTTGCGGTTGCTTGCTTGCGGTCTCGTCATTATCACGAAGGACTGACGTTGTTGAGTCTTCTGGAAGCCATAAGCGGTTTGGGCAGTTCGACGTGGCTGAAAGCCTCCTTTTGAGAGCATTATTGTCAGTGCCTTACACTATATAACCTATAAGTTTTAACAATCTTAACTAACTCATATACTCAACTGTTTATGCTTATCTTGACTCGCAGACCTCAAATGGAAGTCTAAGTATCGTCTTACCTATATATATCTAAACTTGAAGTCTCCTTTAGAACTTTTCTCTTTTTTAATTTGAATTATCTAATAGAAGTAGTTCTATCTTACATTCTATATATCTAGAATCTATGTTTATAATATATTTCATATATATTAACAGTCTAATTATGACTATGAAAACCTCCATTTTTAATAGATAATTGATGCTAGTATTTTCATATTGAATTCACTTTATACTTCAAATTTGAGATAATAAAATGACTTTATTATCTGCTATTACTGCTTGATATCAATTAATAAGAAATAAAACTAAATATATATAACAAATATATATATAAGTAATAAAGCTACATATATAGAGAGTATAATATATAATAGAAGTTTTATAATCTTTCAAAACAGTTACTTATATACCGAATTTACAAAATTCATTATGACATGTTACAATATAATAGGTTCGATTGATGAGAAATAATATAGAACTTTTTCATATCTATAATATAGTTTTTGATTGTATTGTACATTATACTTAAAGTCTCAAAAATTACTTAAAGTGTTACTAGAATAGATCCTGTCACTATCATATTAAGAGTGTAATAAAAAGTTAAAATTATTGGAATTTTATAATGACCTATATAAATGAAAAGGTAGTGTAAAAGTCTGAAACTGGAAGTATGATATGCAAGTAATTTTCAAAAAAAAGTAAGGTATTTTGGTAAATCTCCCAAAAAATTTTCTTGTTACTATGGTGTACTTACACAAGATCCCTCTGGTAGAAATAAGGAGTTTTGATGAGTTGATAGAAATACCAAATTTATCTGGTGGAAATAACGGAACTCTTTATTTATTCTATATATTAACTGTAACACCAATTGTAGGAAACTGTAACAGTGCGCAGACTATATATACTTGTATCAACAGGTTGGCACATAGGATAACTTAAGGGGGTTATTGAGCCATATTCTGTAGATAGTCATCTCACTGGCCTCAGGGGTGAGGTCAGCAATCAATTATTCAAGTTGTTAGAATCAAGCTTCAGCTTACATTCTGTTACGAACCTTCGATCTGAGCCTCCGATCGTCTTTGACCTAGCCTTCACGAGTCGCATCGAGCCGCATGAGCTCATCGCCAGACCCATAAACCTTGCGCAAAGCCCTTGAACCTTTACATGGGCCTTAACCATGATGCAAGCCTCTACGCGGACCTCAACCGTACTACCCAACAAACCTACAGACCCAACGAACCTACGGACCCAACCGTGAACCACTACCACTCGAAGTATAGCCAACAAGCCTAACCGCAGCTGGTATGGCTCGTGACAATTCATGATGGGTTCGAGAGCTTTCTCTTCTTATGTATATAAACGCGAGGCCTCTTTCTATACCTCCTCTTTTCTTTAGCTATGAATTGTCGAATAGAAGTAGTCCTACCTTGCTTTCCAAGCGCCCGGAATCTACGTTCGTGACATATTCCACATCTTAAAACTGCTTCCATATCACAACCCGACTTATACCCGAACCCCCTAGCCAGCTCACCTCAAATGTAAGCCCAATTGTAACTACTAGTCGTCAGGATGCACATCTAGCAACTGGCAAGCGTCACACTGCTATAAAGTCCCCAGGAGACCGCTCCTTACAGAAACACAATATTGGAAATTGATGTGCATAAGTAGTGGCGATGTTGTGGCGAAACCATGAATATCGCTGCCACGTTCAGCTGGAATGGATCTCGGAGGCCAGAAGCTATCAAGCATATATTGAGTACTTATTGTTACGAACCTAGCCTCCACGAGCCGCATCGAGCCGCATGAGCTCATCGCCAGACCCATGAACCTCGCGCAAAGCTCTCGAGCCTCTACATGGGCCTTAACTATGACACAAGCCTCTACGCGGACCTCAACCGCGCTGCCCAATGAACCTACGGACCCAACGAACGTGCGGACAGAACTACCGCGAACCACTACCGCTCGTAGTATAGCCAGCAGGCCCAACCGCGGCTGGCATAGCTCGTGACAATTCATGGCGGGTTCGAGAATTTCCTCTTCTTATGTATATAAACGCGAGGCCTCCTTCTATACCTTCTCTCTTCTTTAGCTTTGAATCGTCAAATAAAAGTAGTCCTACCTTGCTTTCCAAGCACCCGGAATCTACGTTCGTGACACTTATATTCCTGAGAATGCCTCCTTATAAGGATAAGCAATTAAGCAACACATCACTTTCGCTCCTATATTCAATACACAGGGGTCTGCATGCAATAGAGCTCAGCTGCAGCTGGGTTCTAGTAAGGGTATATGTATTGATTCTAACATACAAGAAGGAGAAAGAGAGACAGTGCAAAGGCGCAGGTGAAGTAGACTTTTTCCACCTGCTAGCAATCCGGGCTGGACGAATAGGAGCCGCCAAATTTGGGCGGCTCTTATTTGCTACCACGAGAACGTCTCGGGTAGTTCCGCCCATGTGCCTCATCTTCGCGAGCATGATTCTTGCGGCAATGTTCCAACACCAATATGGAAGAGCGCCACTTGAAGCGCCACTGGAAGCGCCACTGGAAGCGCTGCTCCAGTCGCTGATGCGCCAAGCCAACACGTACCGCGTTTTTTATAAATTGGGATGCAGAACACCCCAATGAATGTAATTGCTAAGGGAAATTTAGTAGCGAGTTCGTTTGTATCCACCGACCTTTGTCATAAATAACTTTACTCGAGATGTCCAGGTCGAGCACAGAGTCGAGAAACTCGCTGAGCGAGTCTAGACCGGACAGAAATAAGGAACTGCACTCTGCAGCTCAGGATAGGAGCGTGGAAAAGGCCGAACGGTTGCTGATTGAAAGGGGTAGTTTCGACAAGGGCGATGCGCTGCGCAGGGCAGCAGAGAAGGGGCGCGAGGATGAGGTCAAGAGTCTACTCGATCAAGGGGTGGACGTCGACGCGCGCTGTCCGCTTGTTTATACTACGGCACTGTGTGAAGCAGCGAGTGAAGGGCATGTGGCGGTAGCGCAGCTCCTGATTCAGAGTGGGGCTGACGTGGAGGCAACGGATTACAATGGACGAAGGGCTTTGCATCACGCTGCCCTATACGGACACGAGCTGATGGTGGAGCTGCTGGTTGCGAGTCACTCCGCTGTCGACGAGAAGGATAATTTTGGCTGGACACCGCTGTTGTTGGGTGCTTCGAAGAATGAGGCTGTTGTAAGGGTGCTACTCCATACGGGGGCCGTCAACGTCAACGCGGTGAACAGAGACTGCCGGACGCCGCTGTCGACGGCTATCGAGTACGGGCGTGACGCCGTTGCGGAGCTGCTGCTGGAGGTGGAGGGCATCGACGTGAACTCCATGGACGATAAGGGCCGGACGCCGCTGTCGTCGGCCACTGTAGAGGGTAATGTGGCCGTTGTGCAGCTATTGCTGAAGAAGGAGGGTATCGATGCGGATCTCAGGGACGTAAACGGCCAGACGCCGCTGTCATTGGCTGCCGAGCGCGGTAATGAGGCCATTGTGAAGCTACTGCTTGCGAGGGGTGCTGACGCCAACTCCATGGACAACAGTGGCCGGACGCCGCTATCGTTGGCTGTTCTTCGTGGGAGTGTAGCCGTTATGAAGTTGCTGGTGGATGTGGAGGGCGTCGACTGTTGCATACTATGTGCTAAGCACCGCGCAGGTCTAGTAGAACCTGGGCACCAGGAAGAGCCAGAACCTGGGCACCAGGAAAGCCCAGAGCAATCCCCTACAGTCCATAAGTCGAGAAAACTCGTGGATTTCTTAAAATCGCTCGGCCCGCGGGAAAGGTCCGGCTTGACACTGTCTACTGTCACCAGATAGGTGACCTGAGTATACAGGACCCCTCGCCCCGTAGGATCCTGTTTTCCTTTCTCTTTTTCTTTCTCTTTCTCCAGCGAACCGTCTTGTATTCTTAGCAGAATGAAAACCGCTACCAACGCCTTGGCACCTCCCTCTCGTCTTTTCCTCTCCTCTTCTCCTTCCTTGCTCCACAGCGTCCATGTTGAAGTTCGGACGTAGAATAGGGGCAGCACGAATTGGCTGGCTCCTATTCGTCGCCACGGGAAAACTCTCGGTTCAGCTACCCAAGTTCCGTGTGAACGCCGACGAACCCCAAAGCGGATGTCGCGATACCCGGCTTCATGTGCAAAGGGCTTATCATACTCATCGTACTTATCATAATCATTACTGCCGTATAAGAAACGGGGGCAGGGAAAGGGTGGAAGGCGTCCATAGAGCGCTAACATGAAACTCAGCGCTACTAGAAGCGACTCCCCAGTGCCGCCGGCGTATCATGCCAACACGTACTGTAGAGGGAGCACAGCGCCGGCGGGTAGGGTCCTCTATTCAGCTCTGTGTGGTCTCTCTGCTACGGAAAAACTAGCGGCAACGAGATAGGTAAGCTTTTAGATTTCACATGTAAAGTAAGTTTATATGTTGAGTATTCCAATCGACGCATAAACCAATGGTTTGGCCGACTCGTGGCTTTGTCAGCATCCATCCAGCCAAATGGGCTGCCAAATGCTGGATGGATGCTGACAAAGCAAGCCTGTCGGCGCTCGCGCGCCCAACAAGAATTCTCTTACCGAACTACGAGCTACACGCATTGTACAATTAATCTATCCTACCCTTAATCTTTAATAATTGTCGGTAACAGATGGTTATGGTTGATAACTCGAGGGATATGGGCTGTATAGCCGCATTTCATACCCCGCACAGCGACCCCGAGCGATTAATTGCAATGGCGTCTAAACATTCTATCCCCAGAGCTAAGATCCCCCTACTACGGCTCAGAGACGCTAAAGTGCCAACCAACCCATAGAGCCAACACCAGCGGCAACAAATTAGGGGGATCCGCTATTTATTCGGCATTATCGCCGCATCCTAGCTGAAA
This sequence comes from Geoglossum cookeanum, assembly GCA_021527025.2. Classification (NCBI taxonomy): domain Eukaryota; kingdom Fungi; phylum Ascomycota; class Geoglossomycetes; order Geoglossales; family Geoglossaceae; genus Geoglossum; species Geoglossum cookeanum. Next base: position 26,329 of record JAJDFF020000293.1, on the reverse strand, counting down.
TATCTGCCGGTCACACCTCACGCGCAGCGCTTTCCAATGTTCCCGGCAGGAACGCGGCACAGGGCTGCCACCAATGTGTTGCTCGGCAGTAGCAGGCCTTGGCCTGCCGGAATTATATAGTGATAAGGGTGTTCTTGAGGCCAGTTGTGGAGGGTGACGCTTGTAGATTCTGCGAGGTGTTTGTGGGACTTATATATGTTGGATGGTGGAGGCTTAGCGGAGGCCTCAGGTTCGCCGCTGGCTGTCGCCGCGAGATGAGCGACAGGCTGGCTATATAAGCAGGCTGGAGATCATGTCACGCAGCCTACGTAGCTAGAACAAGAAGAATTGATTGCATCGAGTCCATCTATTTTACGAGTTATTCCAATACGAATCAAGTCCAGAGGTCCTTTAAGCATAATATCTGTCCACCATGAGCTACAAACTTTCCGCCACCCTGCGGAGTTGGACGCAGTTCCCTTGATGGTGAGGGGAATTTTTATCCGCCCAACCGGTTTGAAAGGAGAGCTGCTCGGAGGGGAGCTGGCTAGATAGCTCGGCTGCTAGACCCGCTAGACGGCGCAGCTGCTCTATTGGGTCGGTCGGGTTCCCAAAAGTAATATAATCAATAGTCACTGTTGGATTTATACAGTCGCAGCGATGTAGATAGGTCTGATTGGCATGTGGATGCTGAAGAGAAGACGGAGTAAGGAGAGAATTCGCAGCTATAGAGCTGCCGCCTTGGCAGAGTATCTTGGCAGCGCCCATTTCCAACAGTCACAACATAGTCACAACGTAAACAAAACTAGGGTTTTAAACCTATGGGTAACTGACCTAACGATTGACTTAACTACTATCCTAACTACGAGGCCCCGCCTCTAGTCATAGACATCCTCCTTGCAATGCCGGAATTGCCTAGGAGGCATCGGAGCTCTGTAATCTTACTTGTGAGAACCATAGCAGTCTCAACTCCAATTCCCGCGTCGCACATGTGCGACGCCGACTGCTATAAGTGTTGACTCAGTAAAGCCTAAGTGTGAGTACTGTGGAGAGTATCGGGGCCGGTGGGTAGGATGCTCAATGCTCTTCTTCGTGTGGCTCTATGCTACGGAAAAACGAGCGGCAGCGAGGTAGGTAAGCTACCCGCGCCAAGAATTCTAGCTAGCTGCCCGGGCTCAGCTTCTGCCTCCACAGTACCCAGACCTGTATAATTGACACCAACGCCGACAACAGTTGACAGTCAGCATGCAACGGTAGGAATCGGTGTTGGTGTTGGACACGTTGTGCCAAAGGGACCAGCGATCAGACTACGGCAACCCGGCCACCCGGGAGCTTCAACGAAGGGTTTTCGCTCCCATCTCCGTGTCAAGCAGACTTCTTCTACCTACTTAATCAATTCGCTCTACATTGCTTCTATTCTAACAGCAACAACCGCCATTCTCAACAGCATGACGACCATCTCGCAATTTTCATCCGGCCCCCCCATCCCCCGAGGATGGACGCACGATCGCAGATTCAGACCCGACGAGTTGTATGGCGAAGACATTGATATCGATCTGGTGGAAGTCTGCCGGGACGGAGTCTGGACGTTTGTGGCATGTCCCGTGGATACTCCATGCAAGAATTGTGGCAAATTGGCTCCGCACGTAGATTGCATCATCATTGCCGTGGGTGGTGCCTGCCGGGGAAATGGCACTGCGGAAGCCAGGGCCGCCGTTGGAGTTTTCGTGGGCAGCAAGTCCATGTACAATCGCAGTTTCTCTTTGGACATCAAACAACCCACTAATGAAACGGCGAAATTGGTGGCCGCCGGCTTCGGACTCCTTCTAGCATCCATCATCCAGAGCGACAAGATTGGTAGACACAAATTAGCAAAAGTTGTCATTAAAACGGACTCGGAATACTTGGTGAAGGGCATGACAGACAGGGTGTCCGAGTGGGAGAAGGACGGCTGCGTAACTGCCAAGGGCGATTTCTTCAGGTACGCCTTGCTCTTCAAGGAGCTCGTCCAGTTCGTCACGGAGCTGAATGAGCGCAATGTCGAGGTGCTGTTCTGGCACGTGCCGAGGGAACGGAATCAGGAGGCGGACGCGCTTGCAAATGCAGCTATCGACGATAATTAGGGCTAGGAGTAGGAGCTACCTAGCTCTGCCAGGAATGTCTGCACCAACGGGGCTATGCAGGTCATAGAAGTGTGTGTTGACGCGGAACTCGAGCAGGTGGACCGTTGTCAGAATGCGAATAATGTAATATTATTATTGTGTTGCGGGCGGAGACTTCCCCGTGGCAAGCAAATAGAAACAAACCACCCAAATTTGTATGACTCCTATTTGCCAGTCCGGGTTGCTAGCAGACGGGAAAAGGATTTTTTTTTTTCTCTACCCCTTGTTCCCCCGTCTGTCACTTTTCTGTCTTCACCTGGTAATCCATCTAGAATCATCAGTTTGCCAATAGGCTTCAATTCTCAACTCAGAGCGAGTTTCATAACTGCTGAGGGTTTAGAACAAAATAAAGTGCCCTGCCCGACCCCTGAATTCGATAGCTGGTTGCCAATGCGCATATCTAGATAATGGGTGAATTCAACTGTCTCTACCTACTCGGAGTGCTCGACAGCTTATATGGTGGTCATCCATTGACCTGCAAGAACGCATTGGGCATGCTCAAGTCTTGACAATTAGCATCCCGCCACCGCCAATCCACAAGGTAACTAACCCTAACGCATCCAACACTTTCTGCGCCCGTATCACCCTCTCCACACACACACCCCGCGACACCCCCCTGTGATACGTAGACCATCTCTATCGCCGGTATCTCGCCCCGAGGTTGCTCGCGCTCACGGGTGTCATGCGTTAGGAATATTTACGAGATAGAATTATCTACACGAGAGAGACAAGGTGATGCAGCAGGAACCCAGCAAGAAGAAAGAAAAAACTCTTCTGCGCGCTAGATAGCGCTTGGGGGGCTGGGCAAAACAGGGGCCACACGATTTAGCTGGCTCCGATTCGCTGCCCACAGGAAAAAAAGTCCCGGGTAGTCTCTGGTTCCGCCCGCGCGATACATGACAGATAGTCCAACAAACAGATTTTATTTTCTCTCCTTTCCCTGCTTTTTTTTTTTTTTTTTTTTTTTTTTTTTTGCAAAGTCAATCAATTAATTAATTAGTTAATGGTGCCGTGATTTTTGAACCCTGTTTTATTGCATTCTCGCTCTACTAGTAAATTAGCAAAAGCAAGTCAGGTTGTAGCGAGGAATAGGTAGATGTCTTGATTGCTTGTATCTAGAGTTCCAAGTTAACAATTTGCGAGAAAAGGCTTTTTCGCCCACTAAGCATCCGGGAAGGGATAGTAGGGGCAGCCCGGTTTTCGCTGACTCCTGTTTGCTGCCACGGGAGAAGTCTCGATCTGCTACCCCAGTTTACATCCAACGCAAGTCACGAGTGAAAATAACAACCGAAAATCAGCGAGAGGCTGCGGCTCTATTTGGTAGGGTTTAGCTCCTCCAATATCCTCGGGCTGAGCCGCCAAAAGCATTTGGGAGTTTGAAATCCTACTGGAGTTGATGGTCCTACCTACACTTGCTGAAAGAACAGGAAAAAACCGTCCGGAAAGAGAAACTGAGAGATGAGAGAAAAAAAACAAAGGGTTGGAATACGCAAAGGAAAAAGGCTTCAGAGAGTCGATGCACGCAGCTCCCTCCCCCTTAAGTCTGGTTGCATTCGAGCTGGATTTGCCCAATCTGAGCTCCTGTCCGGATAGTCAGCAAAGATTAATTCCCAATAACGATTTACTACCAAAGAACCCTTACCCCCAGAATCGTGCATGTACCCGTCAGCCTCCAGAAAAACATCGCCATAAGATTCCTCCCACATAAAGGTCGCTGATGTGTTTGGACACTGAAGAGTCCAGTACGTGACCCATCCATCAAAGACTCCCACCGTATCTCCCTTCTTGACAACAACATCTTTCGAACCCGTAGGCTCAGACAGCGCGACCGTGCGGATCCAACCGTCGTAGTTGTTAATGTGCTACGGCAGCGAAAACAGAAAAAAAAAATACCGTTAGAGAGAGGGCGCGGGATGAGAGAGAGGGGGGGCAACGTGTGGTTGGGAGACCCACCAGATTTGTGAGTCCGACCCCATCCTGGGTCCAACCCTTCCACAAAGCGACATAATCCGCCGGCAGGTCGCTCTCGGGTATGAATTGCTCAATACTATAAAAACCGCCGAATTCAGTCGAAAAATCTTCAAAAGGCTGCGGATCTGCCATTGACGAGTTGGAATTGATGCCGCCAGTCGCATTGATCACAAACGGAGAATCAACCGATTGGTACCATGGGTGCTCGCTCGGCGATGTATCAACAACCGGGCGATGCGGGTATGCCCCTAGTTGCGACTGGACGTATTTTGCCAGAGCGTACAGCCCGAGATTCTCATCGCTTCTCGCAAGTATCCCACCGAGATGATCGGGGTCACGATATCTGGCTAGGATCTTTGCCATTCTAGCTCCGTACACGTCCTCCTCCTCCCACCTATTAGCTACCGGGTCCCAGAACCTGATTCGGTAGTCGATCACTGGTTGGTTTGTGCCGTATCGCCCGGATTTGTGCACCCAGTTGATGTGGAGGAGTTCGTGGATCAAAATAATGCCTTGTGGCGGTTTTTGTTTCTCAGTCGAGAGTTCCTCGTACACCCCAGTTGAGGAGAGGTTTACTTACCAGTGGTATCGTCGTACCTCTCCATGTTGAATTTGTACGCGGGGTCGCGCGACTGCCTTCCTCTATTGATAGCCTCGCTTAAGGGCAGTTTGGCAAAGAACTCGTTGCAAAAGTTGATGGTAGTAATGTATCTCTCGTCTTCATCTCTGGTGTAGGCCTCGGTTCTATAGCGGGCCAAACCACAAGCGTTCAACCAGTCATCGCACCGGACACGGATCCGCCAATCAAAGGGAGTCGGAATCCCAGTGCCGGTGATGGTACCCAGGTTGCGGAGAATGTCTGTTCTCAGTTATTACGGTTCTAGGCCGCCCGGGAAGTCGGGATCAGAGGGTCGTTACCCTGAATAGCTGCCCGCCCGTCTCGATTGTAGCCTGGCGGCCCCAGATACTCTAACGCAGCCGCTTCGTTCCAATTGATGGTGATTTCTCGGATCAAATCCATGACCGGTCGTGAGTCCCGCCAGGCCCGCCGGATATCCTCCGCGTCAGCGGCGTCACAGCCGTCGAACCCAACGAGGCGAGTCCGCAATTCATCTTCTTGAGCAGAGACCAACAGGATGCTGGCGACAGCCAGAAATAAAAGGCGCATTTTTGGAGGGTACTGATAGAACTAGTGACGGAATTCACACTGCAGAAAATCCAAGTTTGAACGAAGCGGCCAATTTATATTGCACCGGCTACTCTGACATTAGTTATCTGAAGTTAGTCGGAATAGATAGGTTATCCGCAGTAAATAAAAAGGAGAGAGCGTGCTTACGGCGTGACAGATAGCAGTGTGGCGCGGCGTCCATTAACGGCATCCATCGCGAGATCACAGAGGACCCCCCCGGCTCTGAGCCGATGACACGGTTTTGAATAGCGAAACTTAATAGCGTTACCCCACATTTATGGGCCAGGGCATGCGAACTGCGCACTGAAACTCGAGACAGAACTCCAGACATATTCTCCGGAGGCTGAGTCAAAGAGCCGGAGCAGGTTTTTCATTCCTAGAGGACGTGACGCGGATAAATAAACAGGAGTTTCTCTAATGCAAATTCCACCGTCAGCCCTATCTCCCTATATATGGGCTAAGCCACGGTGTGGTGTATAGACAGCGGCTTGATGCGACTGCTGTTCATTCCAATTGGCGCGGGTTAGACGCCGGATTGTATTGCGGGGGTACGAAACCGCAATGCGCGATCTCACGGTTCGGGGTTCGGGTGCTGTTAGGTCCGATCCCTATTCCACACGCACTCTCCAATACGTCGAAGCTCTGCCTCATAGCTAGAATCGAGCCAATCTACACTGGCCGCGCGGCGGTTGTCGCGTCCCAAGCTGTGGTACCCCAAAAGCCCCCGCGAGCCTTTGGGGCTCATGTCAGCCCTGACATCAGATTGTCTCGGTTCTAGCCAAGGAAGTCGGATGATTACTCCGCGGCCCTCTCGGCGGGATTCCGCGTCGTACGCGATGAGCTTAGTTCGCAGAACGCCTCGGAAGGAAATCAAATACCGTTATCTCGAGAGGAATTCGCGGATAGTGAGTGGCCAACGCGATGCGCGCAGTTGCGGAGTTGTCACGCGTGTTAAAGTCGTGAAAACCGGTCGGGTCTTGCGGCGGCGGCGTACCTAACAGTCGCCTTCCGACGTCCAACCTCAACAAGTCCATCATACGCAACCTCCAGCGTCCAGTCAACTCTGTCTTCTCCTCTCTTCTCTTCTCCTCCCTGCTGCCCATAATGCCAGTCTCGGAAATATCGAACGGCTATCGAGCACGAGAGAACTACCCGGCGGGCAGAGCGGGACGACGGCTTCGCCTCCTCGTTGGGGCTTAGAGCTGATTAAGTCAGCTTACTTAGCCCCCCGCACAGAAGGAACAAGAAAACCTCCGCACCAGAACCAAAAGCCTCACACTCTGCGAGGGAGTCCTCTACCATCCTCTTGCGGGCCCCCATGCGGCCGGCTTTTCGATACTCAAATACAGATGGGTCAACCTCCGGGGCTGTTGCAGAGAATAGAACTGATTGTGTTAACTGTATGTAAGGGAGAGCGCGAACACGGTTATAACCTGGTGGAGCAAACCTTTCGCCCGCTAGCGACCGGGCTGAGCAAATAGGGGCCGCACAGTTCGGCCGGCTCCCATCCGCTCTTGCAGAAAGTCTCGGATAGCTCCTCCCGCAATAGTCTACGTGATATTCCAACAGGGGCAATAGGATTGATTGAATGCTGTTGGATTTAGACGGTGGCAGCGATGTAGACGGGTCTAATTGACATGAGGAGGTAGAAGAGAAGACGGAGGAAGGACAGTTCGCGCAGCTAGGAGGCTGTCGCCTTGGCAGCGGCACGCCGCCAAGTTTGGTGAATAAATTGACGGGGTCATAGACACCTCAACATTGAGTATGGGCCGTGCATATAAGAATGGATATATAAGACGCCTTGAATCACTGTAGTTAGAGAAGTGGAGTTGAGTCGATAAAATCAACCTTCAACCCCGCTCCACTATATCTCGCCACCTCTACCCCCCAACAAAAGTCGGGTCAGCACCCAACTCCAACAATAACTTTGCGCAACTCTGCGCGACTTGTCAAGACGAACCTGCGCCGCGTCAGCCAGTAAGCTCGGCACGCGGACGGCCGAAGAAAGTCTGATACGGAGAACGATGGACTCCTGAGCTGGGTCGGTGTCATGATTTCAGTTCGTTGGGAAGAGAGAGAGGGTGGTTGACTTGATACCGGTACATTGCTGGGGGATGTCTGCGCCAAAAACGGGAAATGAGTAATTTATATTACCTGCCGTTGTAGTAGCTCTTAACACAATAAATAAACAAAAAGCCACGAAAGTAAAGTATGTAGTCCGAGCATGCACCAAGGGACTTGGTGTGATTGGGGGATACTCCATCGTGCAATGCCCTTAAGGTTTGGGGGCATCGGATGGGATCGTGTTTCTGCAATCGCGACACGCGTTGACAGTGACATGGCAATTGTTCGAAAGATAAGCACTCCCACACGCATTGACGCCGCAATGGTCATAGATATTCTGGAATCTTGAAGTTTGTAATACGGGTATTTGTTAGCTCGGCCGATGAGCACTCAGATCGGGTTCACATACGCATTTTTGATTTGTTTTCCGGACATGCCAACGGCATACGCCTGGGAGTCCTTGCACTCAAACTTCGCAGCGCAACCGGGATAGCCAAAACCGAGAAAGTTTCCGGGGTCGGTAAGCCCGCCGACGATGGTTACGGTATATGAAGTGTATGACTTGTAGATGTAGTTGTCGCTGTACCGCCCAAAGGCGATCACGCACGCGCCAAAGCTCTTGACCTCAGGGCAGAGTCCTGAGCCGTGGTTATTGCAGCTCGTCTGTGACGGGGTCGGAGGCGGTGGGGGCGGTGGTGGTGGGATGACGGGCCCAATTCCAATGCTCGGAGCCTGAGTAAGATGTTTACTTGGGTCCAGCGGTTTATCGATATGCTTGTTTCCTTGTCCATTGAGCGGCCGAACGCCCAATTGGTAGAACTGGTTCTCAGATTTCCCCGACCACCATCCTGCATTTGGTCCGTTTTTGACGCACGAATTAATGATATTTTGCGTTGAATCCCAGCATTCCTGCCATTGGCTGCCCTGGGAATGCGAATTCCGGATTGCATAGGCTTCTACGTTGTATGGTAGCGCCACTGCTATCTCGCACTCTTGTCCTTTCTTGGAACTAGACGCGCGGACAACGCTACCGTCGAGGCCGGCAGGGACAGAACACTTGTCATTACAGATGACCTCGCGAAGCATAAAGAGGAGGCCATTGAGGTCGGCTTTGGCGCTGTTGATCATAAGCGCGGGTGGAGCACTGCCGACCACATTGAATTGGCAGGTGGGCTTGTCAATGGGGTCAGCGGGGCGGGTAGGTATTGTTGTGACAGTAGAGCTAGTCTTTGATGATGTGGAACTCTTTGTTGTAGAAGAGCTAGTCTTTGATGACGTGGAACTCTTTGTTGTAGAAGAGCTAGTCTTTGATGACGTGGAACTCTTTGTTGTAGAAGAGCTAGTCATTGACGGTGTGGAACTCTTTGTTGTAGAAGAGCTAGTCTTTGATGATGTGGAGCTCTTTGTTGTAGAAGAGCTAGTTGTTTGCGCTGAAGAGCTCTTCGTGGTAGTTGCTGGCGATGTAGAACTCTCGGTGGTAGCTGCTGGCGATGTAGAACTCTCGGTGGTAGCTGCTGGCGATGTAGAACTCCCCGTGGTGGTGGAGCTAGTTGTTGACGATATGGACCCAGTAGGCGTTGTCGAATGGGCTGTGGCAGTGGTTGCAGAGCTTGAGTCTGGTGGGAATACTAGATACCCACCGGAAATGGCTGTTGGTTCTATTACTTCGAAACTCTCAAAGGGCGCATGTGCTGGAGTTCACGGTCAGCTGCATCAAAACTGCCCCCTAGAGGTCGAGAGGGGCATTGAGAGTACGGGGGAACAGACTTTGCTTCACCAGGGTGTAGTTGATATCCTGCGTCTGTGTGGCTGTATAGTGGGGGTGTATGGTCGACGATGAGGTCGAGGATGAGGAAGTGGACGAGGTGGACGAGGTGGCGCTGGAGCTCTGGGTGGAAGATGGGGAGGGCTCGCTAGTTGGGTCGTTGGGTTTTGAGGGGCCTTCACCCGGCAACATTCCCGGTGCAGGAAACAAGCTCCTAGACACCGCACTGCGTCAACATCCACCACAAACTACGGGACAAAGGTCAGAAAAACTCACAGCGTCAGCCAGGCCGGGACCGCAGCCAACCCAGCGGGTACAAGCGGAAACACGAGCAAGCCGTCACCAAACAACAACGACACGCCTGCAAAGCCTGCGAGCAACAGGGCCAGGGGTGCCGCGTCAGTAGCGTCAGGAAGTCCGTCCCTTTCAGATGGTGGAAGTGTAGTGCTCCCAAAAGCGGCAGTCTCCTGCGGGTTAGCGGGGTTCGTGGCGTAGTACAATTCACCGGTTGGCGTTTGGGAGGGTTCGGTGATGCTGTGAGTGGCTGTAGATAGGGGCGCCACGAAAGTACTGCCCGGCGATGTCGCCGGATCCCCGGTTAGGCTCTGTGATGATATGGTGCTTGGTGGCAGTGTGGTAGACCCTGTCACTGAACTGGTTAGTGATGTCTGCCCCGCCGACGGCGTCGAGGTCGTTGGTAGAGGAACCGCCACTGGGATTGTCGCATTCCTGCTCGGAGACGTCGTGCCTGATTTGGTAGTGGACATAAGAGTCATGGTCGTGGCGACATTAGGGCTAGAGTGCGGAAGCGGCGTGGAGAGTTGTGCGATTGGCACCGGAGCGGGTGCAGGAGCGGCGCAGACAAGAGGGAAGGGGAAGGAGTAAAGTGCGCCGAGCACAGCCAACGCGCGAATGATTGTGCCTAACATGGTATTATCTTATGCTACTCCGGATGTCTCCTAGGTTCTGGGGACGTGCAGGCCGTCCGGGAAATCATGCGGTTCTTATATCTATGTGAACGGACAGTCCCCTTATACGCCTTCAACGCAAAAGAAAAGGAGGGAAACCAGCGAAATCCAAAGGTTAGTGCCCTCAAGGGATAGCATCAGCAGGCAATGCATAGCGACATCCGCAGCGGGCCATGGGAATTGGAGAAAAGCCCAAATTAGTCTCTGAGGTGATGTTATAGCCTGCGAGGCTCTTGCAATGATAATAGCGTAGCGCCGAAATCGCAAACGGCAGTCAGCTGGTTGCAGGAGTCGCCAGGTACCTAACGTCAATTTCTGTCAGCTATTGGCTGCTCCCGCGAGCCTCTGAGGATGTGGGGCGACGGCTGAGTAAGTTATCAACAACACGTAAATTTGTAACACGCAAGCCACCTAGATAGATCTCTGGTACCGGGATCGCGCTAAATACGCCTTACGGCTCGCCGAATGCTAGCCACGTCCTCCAAAATCCTTAAGACAACGTGAGAGCTCACCAGGTACAAGGTAGTGTGACTCACTAGGCTTGCTACCCATAGTTCGTGCGAGCGTCAACGGGAGGAGTCCACGCGGAGTCTGCCGTTTTCCATCACAGCAGAATCTCCGCGGAGTGACTTGGATGACGCGTGGCTTCACCGAGAAACTGTAGAGGCTGCTATTAGAGCTTTAGCACGATTGTCCATAGGGCTCTGAGGTTGCTGGACTGTAGGGCTGTAGGGCTGAACTGGCGCTGAGTAAGCGAGTTGGTGCCCAGATAGTCGGCCATGCCAAACATTTGGTAGAATAGGTGTCCCACCACTCCATAGGAGGTACTAACTGCTCCAAGGTGCTATTACGTCAATGTTTCGAGTGGTGCTTGCTATCGGTGGCGGAGTCAGACTATTCACGTACAAAAAAATTTAGCTTAGTCATACGAGAGTTTCTACTCACATTCAACCTCACTCCTCAATCAAGGACTCGGTTCCTAATATAAATCTCCATGATCTGTTGCGTTTACTGCAGATTACCGTACGGTGAGGGAGGGCGCTTCGGCAATGTGAGATGATCGGGGCAGGGTAAGAGTCGTGGGTTAGATGGGCTGAAGCAAGTGATGAGGCGGGCTTAAATGGCAGACCGGCGCCTACATTGATGGAGTTGAGAGCACCGAATGCTCTCTGAGTGCTAGCTTATCTCAACAACCTCCTACTGGGTCGCTCGCTCTGCTAGACTTGACTTGGTCGTTAGTCTTCCAGACTATTCTTCACCTCTCCCCATCTCCCTCAAATCTTCAGCGACAGCTACATCACAATCCGCAGCCACAATGACCCGCCTCTGTTGGGTCCTCTGCGCTCTCTCCGTGTTCCTTCCCCCCGCGGTCTCGCCATACAGCCTTGGCGACGGCTGTGCCCCCGACGTTCCGAATCTAATCGATGAGGCAATGTATATTTCGTACCGAGCAGCGCGCGTTCTGGATGATGTCGTTAGTGGCCGGGCCACAGGAGTGTGCAACAGGGCGGTGGAAAACATCATCAGTGCTCTCATGGGCACTGCAGCCAGTAATATGCAGGTTTATGCCAACATCCGAAGTGAGTGGGACGGATCATGGAGTGGTTTCTCGTGACGTCAGGGACGTTAGGCGCTTGACGGCTTGGCTTACCCCTATGCTATCCTCACCCCTTTCCGCCGCAGAATACTAATGTTCCTTCTCTTAACCCTAGACCGGTTTGGACAGATAACGAGTCGCGTCGGGAGACGCGGAAGCGGCAGCGCAAACATCATGATCCACTGCCAAGAGGTCGAAAAGTTCCACCAATACACCCCGGCGGGTGGACTACCGCCCCAAAGGATATATGTTCACCCCGTCGCAATGACACGCATCGCCGGCGTACAAAATCCAAATGCTCTACCGTACCTCTTCGAGTCGACAGGCGGCCAGTTGAATTACTTGGTCGAGATAGAGCCTGAGGAACCCGAATCGGACTCCGAGACGGACTCCGAAGGGGGGCTGAAGGGCCACACCTTCGTGATGGAGCCCGGTTCCAATATAATGCAAGAGCAACAACAAAACACGGGCTCAAACGTAGTCTGGTCGGACGTGACGCTGCTGAGCGCACTCGATAGTCCCGAAAAACTCGGATCCGTGAGAGACTGGACCCCAGGGGGGTTACACAGGAATGATTTTGACCTCCTAGATCTCGGCGAATACCCCTTCACCACCATTATTCACGAACTGATGCACAGCACAGCGCTCGACCACCCGATCGAGGGACACGGGATGGCGAACGGCCAACCCGCCAACAACATTGCGGCCATTATGGGGCTGGCGATGGCAAACGACCCACAAGCAACGAGCAACCCGGAAACATTCGCATTTCTCGCCCTCGGTAAGTGAAAACAGGAAATCCGAATAGATCACAAGGCTGATGCTCCACAAGCCCTCTCAATGCCTTGGCTGAAGTGGTGGAGAAACGACCCAACGGACCCCAATGGCCGACCCCTAAGAGATTCGAGGTTATATCAAGCGGCCTACAACGTGGAATCCGGTCCAAACGGCGAGCAGTTAGGGTGCACGCCGTCATTCCTCAATGTGCCGCCAAACTTGGACCTTCGTACGGCTGTAGCGCAACTGCGGAGGGGTCCCTTCGCGTTTACGTAACCCTGATATCCAGAAAGCATCCGGGGGCCGGGGTTATAGAACGGGGGTTGCAAGACGGGAGAGTTGGAAGCCATCATGTATTGTCTCCTGCTGATTAAATTTACCAACAGATGCTGCTGGAATATATGAGCGAGAAAATCTCAGGTCTTGGTGGGCTCAACAGTAGAGTGCAGTTGGGCTAGACAGACACACCGCGGAGGTGAGGGGAGAAAGGGATGTGCGCGTCCATTCTCGACACTGAGAGCGGGATCATGCCGAGCAAAACCTCGGAACAGAGGTGTTGCTATAGTGGTATTAGTGTTGTTCCCGCGGGCTAGATATCGAGGCTGGGAAGGGGGGCTTTGGCCCTCCGTACAGCAATGTAGAGGAATAGAGAAAGCTCCTATGTATGCTGAGAACCAGTCAGCAAGCCTCCAGCTATTCTCCGGGGCCGCCTGATTCCTGACCCACTCCCATTCACCCCTTCCAGCCAACCAACCGCCCCTCTGCCCACTAGTGAACCTGCTGCTACGTCTGCCGCCATTCCCCGTGAAGAAAGACCAAAAGCCTTACTAAGAACGCGTCCGTACGCGGTGGGTTGTAGAGTACAGTGATGTCTAAGGGTCGAACCTAGCAAAAGAGTCTCAGCGATAGATATCCCAGCAGCAGCTCATCCGGGTTCTAAAAGTCGCCCCAAGGTACCCAGTACTGACCCGCTGCTAGCTCCCATATCGCTATCCCAAGCCCCGCCACAATCCCCCGAAAGCACTCGCTGTCTTGGAGACGCACACACTTATCCTCCAGGTAAACTCTTGGCGGTAAAAGACCTCGCCTAACCGACGCCGCTTTAACGGGTGAGTCTGGTAGAGTTCGCGCCACTTTATCCCCTTGCATCCCGCTCCAAAACATAGCCCAGTAACGTAACTTCTTGACTGAATATTATTAAGCCACCACATCTGCCCAAGACCCATGCCTAGCGCTCCGCTCACCCAAAAGAAAAAAAGCCTAGTCCAAACTGAATTTTAGTGGGCCAGGGCCGGGGCGAAGCCTACAGCAAAGCCCTGCTGACATATTACTTTTGAGCGCAAGCCATTGTAGAAATAAATTACTCGATTAGAAACCACCCAACAAATAAATATATATAGCACATATTCTCATCCCGTATTTATTCATTTTTATTTATTTATTTATTTTTTATTTTTTTGGTTTTTTTTTTCCTCCTGGTGAGTTGCACATTGAGAAAATATAAACCGACCCCATGCTAGGTCAGAAAAAAAAAAAAAAAAAAAAAAAGTTTGATGTTTTATTTATTATTTATTGCCCTGTGGAATGCATTCTATATAGCCGGCCTCGCACCGGCACCCGAACACCCGTACGCTACCTGGCTAACAACCCGTATGAACCGGAACAGGAACCTCGAGGCCCGGAACAATAACGCTAGCAAAGGCCGAGGGCACGCGCTATAAAAGGTCTCATTGTCCTCGCCTCTTTCACACTTTTTCCTTTTTCTCTTCGTCCGGCAACTTGTCTATGCATCTAGGCAATTGAAGCGGACCCGCTGTCCTCACACTCCCACTGACCCTCTATGAAATAGAGGTATGGAGAAAGTGGTATATGATATAGGACTATCATAACCTCACCAATTTTCTTCTTACTCTTCCTATTTTATAGGGTCTTTGGCCCTTCCTCGAATTCGAGAAACGAGATACCCCCTGATGGGTGTCTTAACACGAACATCCCATTCCAGGTAGCCACGCAAGTCGATCGATAGGCAGGAGGAAGCCAAAGAATACCTTCGCCTTCCTCTATTACCCAGTCATCCTGCACAAATAGAGAACGCATCTGCTCTGGAGAATTCGTGAATAGCTCAGGGGAGCTCATACACAACACTCCCCGATCCGTTTTAAGATATCGGCCCGAAGGAGAAAATGAAAGGGCCCTGGTTTCTACACCAAGGTCGAGCATCTGTAGTTGCGCTCCTGTGCCAGCGTCCCAGAGCCTGACTGTCTTGTCGCCTGAGCCTGACACCACTAGCTTGCCATTTGGCGAGAATGCTACTGAGTAGATGCAACTCGAATGGCCCTCGAGTATCTGCAGCTGTGCTCCTGTGCCAGTGTCCCAGAGCCTGACTGTCTCATCGTACGAGCCTGACGCCACTAGCTTGCCATCTGGCGAGAATGCTACTGATG
>JAJDFF020000293.1:0-11313 GCA_021527025.2 Geoglossum cookeanum | reverse complement strand
AGACCCAGCCCGAATGGCCCTTGAGCGTCTGCAGCTGTGCTCCTGTGCCAGTGTCCCAGAGCCTGACTGTCTTGTCGCCTGAGCCTGACACCACTAGCTTGCCATTTGGCGAGAATGCTACTGATGAGACCCAGCCCGAATGGCCCTTGAGCGTCTGCAGCTGTGCTCCTGTGCCAGTGTCCCAGAGCCTGACTGTCTTGTCGTCCGTGCCTGACGCCACTAGCTTGCCATTTGGCGAGAATGCTACTGATGAGACCCAGCCCAAATGGCCCTTGAGCGTCTGCAGCTGTGCTCCTGTGCCAGTGTCCCAGAGCCTGACTGTCTTGTCGTCCGTGCCTGACGCCACTAGCTTGCCATCTGGCGAGAATGCTACTGATAAGACCGAGCTCGAATGGCCCTCGAGCGTCTGCAGCTGTGTTCCTGTGCCAGTGTCCCAGAGCCTGACTGTCTTGTCACCTGAGCCTGACACCACTAGCTTGCCATCTGGTGAGAATGCTACTGAGTAGACCCTACTCGAATGGCCCTCGAGCGTCTGTAGCTCCGCTCCTGTGCCAGTGTCCCAGAGGCTGACGGTCTCATCGTACGATCCTGACGCCACTAGCTTGCCATCTGGCGAGAATGCTACTGATGAGACCCAGCCCAAATGGCCCCCGAGCGTCTGCAGCTGCGCTCCTGTGTCAGTGTCCCAGAGCCTGACTGTCTCATCATACGATCCTGACGCCACTAGCTTGCCATTTGGCGAGAATGCTACTGATGAGACCCAGCCCGAATGGCCATTGAGCGTCTGCAGCTGCGCTCCTGTGCCAGCGTCCCAGAGCCTGACTGTCTTGTCGTACGAGCCTGACGCCACTAGCTTGCCATTTGGCGAGAATGCTACTGAGTAGACCTCACTCGAATGGCCCTCGAGCGTCTGTAGCTGCGCTCCTGTGACAACGTCCCAGAGCCCGACTGTCTTGTCGCCTGAGCCTGACACAACTAGCTTGCCATCTGGTGAGAATGCTACTGAGCAGACCCCACTCGAATGGCCCTTGAGCGTCTGTAGCTGCGCTCCCGTGCCAACGTCCCAAAGCCTGACTGTCTTGTCGCCTGAGCCTGACACCACTAGCTTGCCATCTGGCGAGAATGCTACTGATGAGATCCAGCCCAAATGGCCCTTGAGCGTCTGCAGCCGCGCTCCCGTGCCAGCGTCCCAGAGCCTGACTGTCTTGTCGAGCGAGCCTGACGCTACTAGTTTGCCATCCGGCGAGAATGCTACTGATGAGACGTGGCCCAAATGGCCCTCGAGCACCTGCAGCACCGCGTTCCATTTTGTTTGCACTCTCGGCTTCTTGCAGATCCAAGAGGGTATATGATTCCCGAACTGTCTCCGGACAACACTTTCTATTGGGGAAAATAACAGAGCAGAGCAATATGTTTGAAGAGGTGCTTCCTCGATAATTGATCGATTATAGAGAAGGAATCGCTTAGCATCATGGATAAAGGCGTAAAACCTAGGATTTCTACTGGCCTGGGTAGCATAATTAGCTGATTTTCTCGAGCTGCCTTGAACAACCTTACGTCTACCAAGTCCTCCAATAGCTGAATCGCATGAATTCCTTCAGATACTTTCCCAGCTAGACTGAGTGTTTCAAACCAATAAAGCAAGTGCTGTTGCATAAAAACATGTACCAGGCCGTCATCATCGAAGTATGCCTTAACTCCGCTTCGCTGAAGATGTCTGATCCAGTACCTACAGGCATACCGAAGCTCTGGTGGAAGATAATACTGAATTTTTTCTGGTGGAACCTCGGCTACCTTTATACCAGGATTTCCTAAACCACACAAGTCTCTCTTGTTGAGTTTCTGAGACATGAGCCGAATACAGTGGTCTGCTAAGGTTTCATGTGCATTCTTTTCATCGACCCAAAAATGCGGATTGCGACATCTATGCGGACTGAGGAGGAAATCTCGCAATGAAGGATGGTGAAGTCGGACTGGTTGAGTTGGATCCTTGGGAACATCCAGGATTGAGTAGAGTCCTCCTAGTATTGCGCCAATCTTCTGCTCGGGAGTGTGGAGCAGCTGGGCAAGAGAGTGAGTAGGAAGGGGCGAAAAGAGTATAATGATGGCCTCGAGAGCTCTCCGCAATACCAAATAAGCCTTATCTTTCTCCCGCTGCTTTAGATGGGCGCTAATAGAATTGCCGAGAACTTTCGTGTAGATGATGTTCAGCTCTTCTTCGGGCTCAATATCGGAGCTGTCCCCCTCGAGGATATCTGACAAACGATCTGAACCAAAAGAGGCACCACCTTCATCAATAAACCGACAAGCAGTTGCTGCCCAGATGAAGAGACCTGCAGCTTTCTGGACTAGATGCCTGATGGCCTCGTCTCCCGGCCACCCCTTATCAAAAGTGCATTTACGCCCAATATCAGTAAGGGTGTGCTGTAGATATGTGAGAATATCACTACTAACAATGGTTCGTGATATGTCATGAAGTACAAAGTCCTGATGATCCTGATCAGGGACGAGTGAAAACCCGTGTCGGACAGGTATATCAGGCCTGCTTGTAATGAGTACCCGGGAGTGGAGTCGGCCTAGGCGCCTAAGGTCGCTCAACAGTTGGAGTACCATTCTTACGTCGCTTTCCTTCTCGCACTCATCCAACGCATCGATCACGATGAGGAGTGGGCTTTGAAACGAGTCAGCTTCCAGCTTAGACAGCGGTTGCAGGACGAGCTCGTTCCATTGGTCTTTTAGGGTCCTCCCACAAATGCCTGTGTCATTCGATATCGCTTTGTCGAGTATAGACTCGAAGGTAATGCATCGCTGAGCTAATTGCGTAGCAATAGTGCCAACGAACTTCCCTGCATGGCTCACGTCCCCGCCACCTCTCGAGAAGAAAAAGCTGGCTATTAAACATCCTTTGTCGTAGTATTCGCGGGCGATCGTGCGAGCGATGGTCGACTTCCCTGTCCCTGCCCAACCATTCAGCCAAAAGATGTATCGTCCGTCATCTCCATCTGCCCACATTCGTATTCGCTGGAGGACTTGAACTCGAGTATTGGGGAGGCACTGAGGGTCATTATCTTTTCCGAGAGCATTAAAGGCTGCTTGAGGAGCGGTAGCTAGCTCAGCTCGTGTGTTGCGAAGACGTCTTGCATTGTGCTCCTCTGCGTGAGAGTCGAAGGATGATCCTTTTGCGATCGGCAGGTTAATCGAGCTGTCATCTTTAATCTCT
Organism: Geoglossum cookeanum; assembly: GCA_021527025.2. NCBI lineage: Eukaryota > Fungi > Ascomycota > Geoglossomycetes > Geoglossales > Geoglossaceae > Geoglossum > Geoglossum cookeanum. The sequence goes on along the minus strand of JAJDFF020000293.1, from coordinate 8,093 downwards.
TTCCTGAGTCGACTCAACGCCTTCTGGCGCCCTTCGCCATAGATAAGCGGCATATAGATGTTGAAAATGCCTAGTAGAGAATATGCTGCATCCTCTTCGCGCTTTGTCTGACGTTTTGCCGCCCACGACATGCGCTCGTCCGTACCGAAGTAAGACAAAGGGTCCCCTCGAAGCGCTTGGGTGGCAATACCTGTGATCTCGTGGAGTGTTTGTTCTAGCGATTTCTTGTCACCGAGCCACTCTCCCTCGGCCGAGAAGAATTCCACTAACACCGGAGCAATAAGCTCTTGAAGCGTCCAGCCACGAGTAAACCACCTGCTTTTCTTGAATGCCGGTTTCCATCTCCGAGAGAATTCGTCGTCCCCATCAGAAGCACTGACTGAAACATCGGACAGATGCACGTAGCATCTTGCTGCATCCTGATACCAGCGAAACATGGAGTTAATCGCCTCTGTAAGCTCCATGCTGCTTGATTTGTCGATACAGCAAGTGTCAACCCAGAAGAATTGGAGGCCGTCCTTAGCAGCTTGCTTTTCACAAAACCGAATCTTTCTGTAGCCGGCTTTGGCACCGCCTGTACCATCCACCATGTCTTTAAAGGTAACCTCATCGTGATCAGCCCCCCAAGTATGCGAAAGAATCGCATAAGGTGGAATGCCGTCGCCAACGAACTCTGCAAGGCCGAGATCACCGATATGCAAAAGACGCATAAGGAGAGAACTATCGAAGAACTCTAGGCAAGACGGATGCGGGATAAGCAGGCAAAAGCTGCGACTGCGTGTGCGGTTGGCAAGTTTACGGAAGAACACTGGAACGACTTGGGGATGGAGGAGCGGGGCAGTGCGAAGTAGCTGAGTAAGCGAGCTGACCAGTGATGGGACAGCAATCACGACTTGGCACTGGATGTCGCCCACCGCTAGCATGGCCGACCCGCACCGGCCACAGCCCTCGTCGAGATATACGGAATCCGGGATCGAATGGAAAGACCCAGCCACGCGTGGCGGGACCCAAGCCTTTGGAGTATATGAGCAACTGGTACTGCAGCATCCGATACATACTGTCACGAGAGCACGATCCGTGGCTTGGAAAGCAGAGTGTGGGGTGCCTCTTATTCAACGATACTAAACTAAAGATTGGAAGCGGGTCCGTATGGGACCGCGCTTATTACTGTGGCCGCTTAGTCAACATGTGGTCACAGACAGGTAGGGTGAACCCTATCGCCGGGTAGCGGTGCGTGGATCCGTAGATCACGGCATTCATAACACATACTACACTGACTCGAGTACGTACTCCAGAGCCTTAGCTCCCCCGCCTGCGCCTAAGTCTCCCCATTAACCCATCCCCCCGTCGAAATTCAGTAGATATATCTCAATATCCCAACAAAAGCCGTGACCAGAGCAGGGTCGCCCGCCCTCCCTGCTAGACTAGAACAAAAGTATACTTGAGGCGCACCCGCCCATTTATAAATAATTTACAGGAATCGCACCGCGAACCGCGCTCGATTCTAATTTGGAGGGAGGTTTTCAACACATAGATAATGAGGGGCGGGTGTTGGTGGTGGTGGTGGGGAAGAGGAAATATCTTGAACGCTTGAATTTGGTATCGGGTTTTTTTGCGACAAGGCCGGTTTGTTTTGTTTGGTGGTATCACGGCAGCTGGAGCATGCTGGAACTACTTGGGTGGCAGTATTCTTAACAATGTGTGTATAGTTACACGGGGTTTTCCAAGATCCTCCCCGTTAAAGTTATTATATAAAAATATATATATGTAATTGAAGGGACTTTACCGTGAAGGTATTATATAGCCAGGTCAAACTATTGAGGTTTCTCAGCGCCCTTCCCAAGTAGTAGCTTCACTACTGTATTGCACCCCCGCTTCATAGCAAACGACAGCGGCGTCCGACCGTATCCGTCCTTAGACCCTAGTTCAGCGCCCTTCTCAAGCAGTAGCTTCACTACTGCATCGTGCCCCATCCTTGCAGCCCACGACAGCGGCGTTTGACCAGATTCGTAATCCCTAGACTCTAGCTCAGCGCCATTCTCAAGCAGCAACTTCACTACTGCATCATGCCCCCCCCTTGAAGCCCACGACAGCGGCGCCAGACCGCCTTCGTCCTTGGACTCCAGCTCAGCGCCCTTCTCAAGCAGCAGCTTCACTACTGCATCGTGACCCATCCTTGCAGCCCATGACAGCGGCATCTGACTATATCTATCTTTGGACTCTAGCTTAGCACCCCTCTCAAGCAGAAGCTTCACCACTGCATCATACCCCATCCTTGCAGCCAACGACAGCGGCGCCAGACCGCCGCCGTCCTTGGACTCTAGCTCAGCGCCCTTCTCAAGCAGCAGCCTCACTACTGCGTCATGCCCCCGCTCTGCAGCTAACGACAGCGGCGCCCGACCATATCCGTCCTTAGACTCTAGCTTAGCACCTTTCTCAAGCAGTAACTTCACTACTGAATCGTGCCCCATCCTTGCAGCCCACGACAGCGGCGTCCGACCTGATCTAGAGTCTTTGGACTCTAGCTCAGCGCCCCTCTCAAGCAGCAGCTTCACTACTGCATCGTGTCCCTGACCTGCAGCCCACGACAGCGGCGTCCGACCATATCCGTCTTTAGACTCTAGCTTAGCATCTTTCTCAAGCAGTAACCTCACTACTGAATCTTGCCCCATCCTTGCAGCCCATGACAGCGGCGTTTGACCAGATTCGTAATCCTTAGACTCTAGTTCAGCGCCCTTCTCAAGTAGTAGCTTCACTACTGCATTGTACCCCCACCTTACAGCCAACGACAGCGGCGTTTGACCAGATTCGTGATCCTTAGACTCTAGCTCAGCGCCCTTCCCAAGCAGCTGCTTCACCACTGCATCGTGTCCCATCCCTGCAGCCCACCACAGTGGCGTCCGACTATATCCGGAGTCTTTGGACTCTATCTCAGCGTCCCACTCAAGCAGCAGCCCCACTACTGCATCATGCCCCCCCCGTGCAGCCCACGACAGCGGCGTCTCACCAGATCTATCCTTAGACTCTAGCTCAGCGCCCTTCTCAAGAAGCAGCTTCACTACTGCGTCGCGCCCCATCCTTGCAGCCCACGACAGCGGTGCTAGACCGTTTTCGTCCTTGGACTCCAGCTCAACGCCTTTCTCAAGCAGCAGCTTCACTACTGCATTGCACCCCCACTTTGCAGCCAGCGACAGCGGCGTCTGACCATATCCGTCCTTGGACTCTAGCTCAGCGCCCTTCTCAAGTAGTAGCTTCACTACTGCATCGTGCCCCTTCCTTGCAGCCCGCGACAACGGCGTCAGACCATTTTCATCCTTGGACTCCAGCTCAGCACCCTTCTCAAGCAGCAGCTTCACTACTGCATCGTGACCCATCCTTGCAGCCCACGACAGCGGCGTCTGATTATATCTATCATTGGACTCTAGCTTAGCGCCCCTCTCAAGCAGCAGCTTCACTACTGCATCGTGACCCATCCTTGCAGCCCACGACAGCGGCGTCTGATTATATCTATCATTGGACTCTAGCTTAGCGCCCCTCTCAAGCAGAAGCTTCACTACTGCATCGTGCCCCCCCGCTGCAGCCCACGACAGTGGCGTCCGACCGTATGAGTCCTGGAGATCTGAATTATACCCATTCTTTAGTAGGCCCACTATCGTCCCCACTAGTCCAAAGCATGCTGCAACGTGTATTCCTGTCATTTGCCTTGGCACGTTTTGACTATAATTGGGGTGGCCCCCGGAAGCCATCATTGCCTGGCTGGTGGCAGAGACCTTGGCTCTACTCTTCAGAAAGTAGAGAATCAAGTCTTCCTCAATTGAGCCTTCCTCAATCGATGCTGTGCAAGCATGGTGACCCCAATTTCGCGCTGCATAGTCGTAAAGAGCGTTCGTCTGTAATCGTGCCTCGAACTCTCCGTCGGATCGACAGAAGCCCGTCTCAAAGACGTTGAATGACAGATAGGTAACGCAGACATTTGCGATGTCTGTCTGGGCATTAGGGAACCAAGAAGTCCATGTCCGCTCAAAGTATTCCTGCGTCGTGTAGTGGACCAGGCGGATAATGTCGCTCTCTTCGTCAACAGTGACCAAGCCAGCGCATACGGAAACTATATCTTCAAGTTCTGGCAGATTTTCTTCGTCGAACGTGGATGTACCAATTTCTACGCCAAGGGCGTGTCGAAGTTCAGATGTACTTAAGGCCCTCTTAGCGCAGGTGATCCATACTAGAACTTGCTTAGCAAGCACGGCTCGGTCTCCCATCTGGCCTTCAATTCTCTCCATGGCTTGCTTATATGCAGAATCCAGTGCTTTCGTCTTGTCATTACTTAATAATATAGGCTTTTTCCGGAGACATCTCAGTGCCATTCTGATGGCCTTCCGCGATCTCCTTCCGATTAGTGAATCCAAATGGAGTTGTGCGAGTAAAAACCTAGTCAATGGTCAATTTGTATGATAAGTTCCGAAGGTTTCAGAGGGCTCATACATTCCATCAACAGCTTGTGCAATTTCAGTCATAATTTCCTCTTGCAGGTCAACATTACGGGAGACGAATGATGGCAACTGTGACATATGACCTTTAAGATATTTCCGAACATCTTCATTGCTAGCACGAATCTCTAGTGATGTGCTCCCATTGAACTTCTCAGTGATCTCTAGGATGAACCTCGAAGTCGCGAAGACGTTTGCTCCACATTTGACCTGGATGTTGAAAATTTCTGATAGGAATCTCGATCGGCAACCATCGGATACTTGGCATTCATCAAGGGCGTCTATGATAATGAAGACTCTCGAATATATGGTAGCCACAAACTGGAGAGCTCTTGCGATTTCGTCGAATAATGGTCGTGTCCGGTTCTGCTTGTGCTGGTCATAGAGAGCTCTCACACTATCCGGTAGGGAAGACTGTCCCTGGCTTAGCTGCTTTAGTAGACTCGCGAGCAAATCTTCAGCCTTCTGTTCCTCTTGCTGTCGGAAATTGCAGTAGAGGTACGCAATCCCAGTGTTCGGGTTGTTCTGAGACCGTCTAATAAGGTCGTTGACGACTATAGATGAAAGGATAGTCTTCCCCGCTCCCGGAATGCCAGGACAGTACAGTGTCCGCTTGCTGGTCTGAAGCCACGTCTGGAACTCTTCCGAGTCTAGGAGCCATTGCCCTGTTTCCGGCTGTCGCCTCCTGATATAGTCGTTTTGCTGAGCGTCGTAGTCGATTGGCGTGAGCCAGTCGAGAATCTCAAGGTCTTCATTTCTGTTCAATTTGGACTTAACTATTTCAACGTTTGCCTCAATTCCGGACATAGCATTAAGGACTATAGATTTTATTAAAAGCTTGCCACTGACCCGACAGAAGGATTCAAGAATGACTAACCCTGGTCCAGTATGTCCTTCACTGGGCGCTCTTCATCAACGTCACTTGGCTGTACATATTCTAGAAGTTCTTTTGCAAATGCCGCCGCTACAGCTGCAGCGTGCTCCTGCCAATCTTTATTCTTGTGCGAGTCACTGTAGTCGCAGATTCCACGAACGACAATGCATGGGAAATTATCCATCAATCCCGCAGCTTCCATCTCGAAGCAGAGGACATGACCGCCTAGATCCTTGTTGAGTGTATCCCGGAAGGCGGCGTCCTTAATGACCTGGTTACCCGATGCGATCAAACCATAGTGCACACGCATATCTCTAGCCCTCCTCTTCACGATCTTGGTCCTGTCGCAGAATCGGCAGCCCTCTTCTCCATCCTCTCCATAATTGGTGACAGCGGTGACAGCGGTGACTTCGTATCCCATGCTGCTCCTACTGATATGGCCGTAATCTGCTTTGAATAACACATCCTCCAGCGAGTGGGATCTCAGATACTTCGGCGCTAGTCTCGGCCACTTCTCTTTCAGTACGTCTAGGTACTCTGGTATCTTGGACCCGGTCAACTCGTGTTCCGTCTCCAGTTTCGTTAAAGCTCCGAGCAGCGATATAGGTGGATTGTTCAGCGACCCGGTCCGCTCGAAATTGCCGCCCTGTTTCGCCCTGCCGATGTCCCATTGGACCACTCCAGGAAATTGGCCCATGGGCGTACTGACCACGACATCGCCAAGTCGAACCTTAGGTGGAATGCCGCCGCCGATGCCAACCATCAAGCCTGTTGGAATAATGCTCATGGGACCGCGAGCTCAGCTGGCATGGCAACGGACCTCAGCTGGCATGGCAATAGACCTCAGCTCGCGATGCTTAATATTACGTACATTATCGCCACCAGTTTCGGCATTACCGAACGGAGGCCCTGGAGGCCTCCATCGTAAAAGGATTATATATAGAGGCAATGCCTCGTAGTTAGAATAAAAAGGGAATCAAGCAATCAATCTATATGTTCGTCTGCCTATCCAAGCACATTTCCAACAAAGCCGACCTTAATGGATTGAAAGGTACCGACCATCTGAGTAGCAACAGTCGCTGCTGAACTGGTTCCGATCTTGCCTTTAGGTAGGCAGGCTATGACAATGTTATGCTTGCCGATGGAGCCCAGTGTGTATATGTTGGAGTCTTTGGACGGCTTCGGGAGGTCGGCATGTCTTCGATCCAGCATGGCCGTTGCCGCGGTCTGTTCTTTCGGCAGAGCACAGACCCATCCCACTGTGTATTCGTTGTGAGTTCTGAGCTCAGTAGCTGTCTGCGCAGCCATTGCGAGAAGATCTAGATAGGTCTTCGAGAGGACGAATGCCGAGTTGGACGTGAATCGGCTGCGGTCGATCCGCCCAGCGTTTCTAGGGCGGGAGTTTCTCGTGGAGGCTTAACAGCTACTAATTCAATCAAAAGGATACCAAACGCCCAGTACGTCCTAAGGGAAAGGGAAGTTGGATTCCGCCGAGAGAACGTGGTTAACGTGAGGCTCACGAGAAGGAGGAAGAATGCGGGGGTTGTTGGTGGCGGTCGCGACCGCGTTGGCTTGGCCCCGGTCTGGACCTATCGAACTTGTGCGGAGCGGAATGGTCGACCCCACTGAAGCCGAAGTTTATCTTGACCATAGGTATGGTGCTGTTATCCATGTAGCGAAATCGCCCGCGACTTCTTCTGTAGCGACAAATAGATGACAGTCAAATTGTGTGTCTCCTATTTGGTTAGCTCGAATCGCTGGCGGGCGAAACCTTTTCTTCCACCACGTCTTTTGGCCGCGTAACCCCCCTCACTCTACACATAGAAAACAAGAGCAATTCTATCTTCGATTCCAACAGTTGCTATTATACAATATCTGTTGAAATATCATGTAGGATAGATGAATCGATAGCTAGTTCATTCTAATTGACAGGAGACCTCGCGGAGGCTTACGAGCTTGCCAGGCAGCCAGGACACGGCATAAAAGGGGTAAACCCCTTGGAACTCCAACAATACCCCCCCGGAAACATAAATCGCATTCGTCCCGTCTTCTGGATACACGGAGTTGAGAGGTCTCGTATAGGCCTCTCTTCTCGAAGAACGTCTCGCCGCAGCCAAGCTGCTAGCGTAGTCACATAGCATAAAGAATATAAAGAAATCTAATCTATCATCTTGCCAGCTGATCTGGCATGAAGGAGTGACGTCTGCATGCCAATGCCCCCGCGGATATGGTTCCTTCAACATATCCTTCACTGATAGATTCTACCATTACAAATTTCTGACGGCTAAGCGTTTGTAATGCAGGAAGGAGCAGCCTAGAGTTCCCCCTACGCTCCCGAATGTTCTCGAGTATAGCGCAAGTAATAAAAGTAAGTGAAGTGTTTGCCCAGCAGCTTAAAGAGCATTATATCCGCCATTTTAAGAAGTATGTAAGGAAAAGCGATCAGTGGGTGGTGGGTGCGGAGGATGTTAAGCAATGTGACTGTAGAAGCTTGACTACTGCCTCGTGCCCGTTCCGTGCTGCCCACGACAGCGGTGTCCGTCCGTACTCAGAATCCTTGGAGTCCACGTCAACTTTCTCCGTCGCTAGCAGCAGCTTGACCACCGCCTCGTGCCCTCTCCCTGCGGTCCATGACAGCGGCGTCCGTCCATACCTAGAATCCTTGGAGTTCACGTCGACTTTCTCCGTCGCCAGCAGCAGTTTGACCACCGCCTGGTGCCCTCCACATGCCG